>JBAJFG010000601.1:600000-788519 GCA_037903475.1 Ancylostoma caninum
AGGTGATTTAGGTAGGACTCTAGGCGTTTTCCCACTTTTGGACGCCGGCGCACCCTTATCACACCGTTGGACCCGACTCCAGGCGTTTCCCCACTTTTGGACCGGCGCACCCTTATCACACCGTTGGACCCGACTCCAGGCGTTTCCCCACTTTTGGACGCCGGCGCACCCTTATCACACCGTTGGACCCGACTCCGGGCGTTTCCCCACTTTTGGACGCCGGCGCACCCTTATCACACCGTTGGACCCGACTCCGGGCGTTTCCTCATTTTTGGACGCCAGCGCACCCTTATCACACCGTTGGACCCGACTCCGGGCGTTTCCTCACTTTTGGACGCCGGCGCACCCTTATCACACCGTTGGACCCGACTCCGGGCGTTTTCTCACTTTTGGACGCCGGCGCACCCTTATCACACCGTTGGACCCGACTCCAGGCGTTTCCCCACTTTTGGACGCCGGCGCACCCTTATCACACCGTTGGACCCGACTCCGGGCGTTTCCTCACTTTTGGACGCCGGCGCACCCTTATCACACCGTTGGACCCGACTCCGGGCGTTTCCTCACTTTTGGACGCCGGCGCACCCTTATCACACCGTTGGACCCGACTCCGGGCGTTTCCCCACTTTTGGACGCCGGCGCACCCTTACCACACCGTTGGACCCGACTCCAGGCGTTTCCCCACTTTTGGACGCCGGCGCACCCTTATCACACCGTTGGACCCGACTCCAGGCGTTTCCCCACTTTTGGACGCCAGCGCACCCTTATCACACCGTTGGACCCGACTCCAGACGTTTCCCCACTTTTGGACGCCGGCGCACCCTTATCACACCGTTGGACCCGACTCCGGGCGTTTCCTCACTTTTGGACGCCGGCGCACTCTTACAGCAACAGTGGACTCGGTGTAGAACATTTTCTTCACTCTAGGCCACGCCCTCGAATTTCGTTTCACACTGACACACACACACACGCACACACACACGTGACAGACTAAGCCCTTTATTATAAGTCATGATAGTAGTGCAGTCTATAAGCACACGCGATGAACACTCGGTAGGCTTATGTTTGGCAGTGTGCGGCTTCTGCTCTGAAGTCCATTGGCGACCTATTTGGCGAGAGAATGTGTTTGGCAAGACATTTTACGGGTTAAAATCCTGTTTGGCAAGACATTTTCCGGGAGAATGGGGCTAGAGTCTGTATGGCAAGGCAAATGGCAAGAGAAGATGTTGGCGACCTATTTTCCGGGTGTTTGGCAAGGCAAATGGCAAGAGAAGATGTTGGCGACCTATTTTCCGGGTGTTTGGCAAGACAAATAGCAAGAGAATATGTTGACGACCCATCCCATTTCCCTGGACAGGCACATACGACGTTCAATTACCGGGTAAAATGGAGTTGGGGGGGGCACTTGGTATAAGTCGATGATATGGCCTGTCCTACACGTTCTGACTTGTTTGCGTTACAGGTAACTACTGTACATTAAGAGAGCTAACAAGTCAAAGCGTTCTGGACGTGTCAGCTAACAAGTCTAAACGTGCAAGACAGGTCATATTATCGACTTGTACCAAGTGCCCCCCCCCCCAGCTCCATCTTCCCCCAATTACCCAAGTTTGACTTACGTATTTCAAAGGGAGTCGTATATTAGGAGAGTGCCGGTGTCAGTCCGAAGTGTCTGCTAGGCAAAATCACAGCTTGATTTTTGCATGAGGATATCTCCATGGTGCTCGCCGCAACACGCACGACAGTGCGTGGCCGGCTGAACACGTAGTCGTAGTCCACGCACTTCGTGCCTCAGGGCACCGAATCGATGGATGTCATCGGTTCAACTGCCTGAGGAGGTACTTCACCCAAACCACTTCCTTCCTGGATCTGACCATTAAATGTAAAGCTTAAACATTGTGGTAATTTTGGAGGCCTCTCCTGGCAATGGGAGGAAACACGAGTATGTGGCGAAATATCACGTGCAATGTTAAAGCGCAATTTTCGCATGGCGACCTATTTAGCAAGATTTGTACGGCGACCTATTTGGCAAGGTTTATATGGCGACCCATTTGGCGGATCATGTTTGGCAAGACATTCGGCGGAGTTCGTTTGCCTGGCTCGTTTGCAAACTCGTTTCCTAGGTTGCCAAACAAACTTCGCTGGGTCGCCAGTCGACTTCAGAGTGCGTTCTGTGCTTGGAACAACGTTGGGATTCTAGCACAGGATGGAAAGGTGCTTGCTGGGATAAATTCAAGATCTTTCGGATCAACATCTTTTCAGAACTTTGAGGGCGGCGATAAGACCGAAATGTAAGGTTTAATAGTGTCCCATCTTAAAGGCAGAGAGTCACCTCGTTCTGCCTGTTGGATTTACCAACATATCCTAGACGTTCTCATCATGTTGATCCCTGGGATGTACATTAACAGGCACAGAAGCGACAATATCCCCATTTTTGGAAGGCTCGAACTGGATAAAAATTTGGAGCCCGGAGGCGGATCGCTCCAAGCTGTGCTGGCTGCCTGCCATGGCTGCCGCGTCGGTCAACGAGTCTTGGCGTGTCCAACCGATAAGATCAACGGCTTCACATGTCAACTCGGGTTGGCAAACTGTTACAGACCCCGTCCTGGAAGACGGGTTTATAGACCATTCTGAGACAATTTATGTATACCGTTGGAACCATCGCGCCGAGTAGATGCAGAATCTGCTGTTAGCTGAACTACGAAAATGAGGTGGACCCCTGCCTTTAACATACCTCAAAGGCACAAAACGAAAAGACGTGAGATGACACTGTTTTTCATCGTCGTTAGCCTGAAGATGGGCCTTCCATCGCTCAACTTTTTCTGTCCGTTAATAAATTCTAACGCTCACTGAATCATGCGACCAAGGCAAACGTTAAAAATGGTTTAGGAATCTGGTTCTAAAACGACGGCCGTAGTTTTCTCAGTGCTGACAGTAAGCATAAAAACTGCTGAACACAACTCTTTTTTGAAAAATTTCCACGTGTGGTCGGTCACCATAAAACGATGACTGCAAATTGATACCTCAAATATGGGAATGCCACGTGTACATGTTTGCTTTTGAAAAAAAATGTATAGTTACAGTTTAAAAACTGAGAAAGAGATTATCTTGCTATTTCTCATCGTTGCTGCACTTTCACCAAGCCAAAGTATACGACGACGAAGTGAGAAGATGGTTTCCAGATCTATTACAAACTCCAAAACAGTGGACGTTTACACCAGTAATCAAAACAGTGTCTTGGCTACAGTATGGAGAGTCCACCAAGTCCACCAACAGATTGGCCTTGGCTCATCCGGAATCACTCTATTCCAAACACCACAACAACAGAAATCGTTCCTGAGACAACAACGGAGGTAACGACGACTGCAACAACGGCAGCAGAGACAACAGAATTAACAAGTACAACAAAAAGTGCAGCAGAACAAACAATAGGCACAACGGTAGAAGAACCAGTAACATCAAATCCTACAACAATGACTCCAGAATCGGTGACGACAACCATAACACTGAAAACGACACAACAACAAACCACGTCAGCTGTCACCACAGGTGCGTTTCCAATAGAATTGTTATTTTTTTCTATTTTTTAATAGGTTTGTTATTTTTTTTCTGAAGGCTGCAATTGTCAAATATCAAATACTTCAATATTGCTGGAAATATGTACTACTATGTACTACTTTTGCCAGGAATTCAGCTTTGTGATAGTTGCCTCCTAAGCCCGTATCCAGTGCACACCACCCAGTTGAATGAAACAGCTCTGAAAAAGCGAGAGCAATTTTACCGATACGCTAACCCCTTTTGTTATTTCGAATAAAATATCACGTGACCAGAATTTAGTGCTCAATCACGATCTAGTCAAAATTTCGCATGTTTGAACAAAGCAGACAATAGTACAGTAGGGTGAGGGTACGAAAGTTAGTGGGTCTTCGTCCTCCTTTTCTGAGGTTGCGTGGCGATACATTTGGAGAGGTTCGCTCGGCAACCTTGCAATCGAGCTTGCCAAAAACCGATGCAAATGACATCCGCCATATGTGTTGCCAAGCAAACCTCTCCACATATATCGCCAGCAAACCTTGCCTATTTTGTTGCCAAGGCAATTCTTGCCAAATGTGTTATGTGCCAAACTGCTATCAACAGCACAAAAAAGGATATTATTAAAAATCGTGCTATGACACGATCTTCGGAGTCCGCAGCCCTTAGCATCAAGCAGTCCGTTTCGAGACGTTAATGTTAATGGCTAAGCCTTCAATTAAGAATGAAATGAACATGTTATCTCATATAACCGCTATCTTATCTCGTTAACTTATTCTCTCGACTTCTCAGACAAAGTATCGCACACATGCATAGGACTACTGCAGGGCACCCGGAGGGCTTGATCAGGAGATCCGCTCTGTTACAGACTGCAATTTCCGATTTAGTACTCTGCATGTCCCGGTACCCTCCCCGCATGTCCTGAAATGGGGGTTTTGAACAAAACTTATCATCCCCACTTCCGCTCGAGGACCTACCGATCACTTACCATTGCTCTTCGATTGCTTCACAGTCCGAAGCTTTACCTCTGCTCCATCCCTGCCCACAACGGCGGGACTACTCGAGGCATCCACTAATGTTTTTATCAGAGTGCATTCAAAAAAGAAGGGAATCTTACACAGCCCTATCTAAACCAATCACGACCAAACGTTGAATACATAGCTCTTAAGAGCCTATGGAGATCAGGGTCAAGCGTGATGATGGTAAAAAGTCGACCTCCATACGACCCCCCCCCCCTCTCTTTGCACACAAATTTCCTTCTATGCTTGCAGAATTTAGATGTTTAGATATCCCATTTCAGGTGTTCGTACTGCGAGAGGTGTGGTGGAGCCAGAGCATAGGAAGGAGAAAGAGGCTCTTTTGTATCTAACTAGTTGTTTGGAAGTTTTTTGGAAAACGTTGAAATGTACGCGGTGGACAAAAAACGTGCATTAATTATGCAATGTTGCATACGTAACTAATGAGGCTCGAACATCAAGAAAAAACATCTATGTCTATACATCATCTACATGGTGATGGGTTCGATCCCTACCGAGGCTAAAATTTTTGCTGAAGGTTAAAGCGTGTGCAGTGAGCGAACTTCAGTCTGAAAGCGTCCGTACAGAGTTTCTAAACGAAATACCTTCGTATTCGTCCAACCACACACATTATCGACATGGTCAAGGGTTCGATCCCCTCCGAGGCTAGAATTTTTGCATGGCGTAAAATGACATGCGCTTGTAGTAGATTCGAGATGATCGACCGTAAAGCACGAAATGACTGTTTATAGGGATAAAGGACTGGGTAAGACTTTCAGTACGGACGTTCGAAAATTTTAGCCTAAAATTTAGACTCGTTCAGAGACATGGGCCCGTAGTAATCCCTCCGGTAAGCTGACTGCAAATGGTCATTTCCCAGTCGACTTACTGTAGCGAGGGGTCGGAATGAAGTGAACTCGATGCGAGCTCATCGATTGGGTTTATCAGTGAACTGTTATCCAGAACGAGATCAAACGATGTTGTCACATGTGCCTTAACCAATTCCGAAACGGGAAACGCCTGACGACGGGTCCCACGGTGTGATAAGGGTGCGCCGGCGTCCAAAAGTGGAAAAACGTCTGGCGACGTGTCCAACGGTTGATAAGGGTGCGCCGGCGTCCAAAAGTGGGAAAACGTCTGGTCACGGGTCTAACGGTGCGATAAGGATGCGCTGGCGTCCAAAAGTGGGAAGACGTCTGGCAACGGGTCCAACGATGTGATAAGGGCGCGCTGGCGTCCAAAAGTGGGAAAACGTCTGGCGACGGGTCCAACGATGTGATACGAGTGCGTCTGCGTCCAAAAGTGGGGGAACGCCTGAAAATGTTACTGCCGATGGAGGAGGCGTGCGCCGGTCTTCACTAGTGAGAAAACGCCTTGAACTGGGTCCATCTTTGCTCAATAGGGTCGTTGGCACTTAACATCAATCGTAAAACACTAAATGTCAGAGCTTAGCAGCGAGTGTGCAATCCGTGTGATTCGCTCTATTTCACACCCCTTAGCGCGTTTTCTCTCTTCATTTGTTGATTATCACATCACGCTCTTCTCTTTTATATGTTCGAACTGGCTCTTATCATTTGACCAGTTATAACAAACAAAGATGATAATCTTTCTTGTTTCAGTGGTCATTCCAGGTTGAACCGGATATAAAGGGTGGGTTAAAATTATGGGTACTTACTAAATTAATCATTACAAATACAAAAACTACAACTTCGAGAAGATACATGAAAGACAATCTTTATAACTCATACACAAACAATACTTCACATTAGATTCCAAAAATTCCACCATTGGCTTCGATGCAGCCCTTCAGACGGTGCGTGAAAGCGTCCACGGTGGCACGCAAGTACGCGCCGTCGAGCTCTTCCCAGGCTTTCTAGAGCGCTTTCTTCAGTGAATTGATGCTGCGATGTGGCTTTGAGCATGCCTCCGACTCGAGAACGGATATATGTATTTACCTACAAATAGCTATTTCAATTGAGCGAAGGATTAAATTGCTCTGAGAAACGCGGTTAATCCTCATTGAAAACTCCAGTTTTACATGAGCGAAGCAATGAAAAGGATTAGAAACGCATTATAGCAAAAATATGGCGTGGCTGCGAGTCTCTCAGAATGAAAAGGGGAAGACGGCCAGACTGGTATGTAGATATTGTCCCGTATGGGTAACCACTCTGATTGATGCCATGTAAAGGATAAATTTGGGTGCGTTAACATGTTTACCATGTTTAAACTCAATAATGTTTCATAACATGTGCGAATATTAGCGAATCGTCCTGTCCGTGTCCTCGTGGTGTCCTCGTATTTTCAGGATTTGTCCAAGTTGAAGTTCTAGTTCCTCATCCAAACAGCTTCAAATATCTGCAAAATGGGGATTCTAATTCTTCTCAACTTAATCAGCAGCTCTCTGTCACTTATATAATGTCTATTTTTTGAATGAGGTTAAAATTTTTACGGTAATGAAGGGAAATTAATGCATTTTATGAACAGGTATATACAACTAAAAAAGAGCAAGTTCAAGTCAAACAACTAACCTCTTCTGAAATTTCCATAAGAAAAAACATTGCTTACTTACCCTGAGAGTTGCTAATTTACCTTCTTGCACTTTAATAGCGTTATCTATGAACTGCGTCTCCAACTCGTCAGTGGGCACGTTGAATTGATCAGCGAGATTCTTCACAAGGGCTTTCATTGATATTCTGAACAATAAAACATCAAGATTTCATAAAATTAGCACATTTCAGACATAGATTTAGCTCACTTTTTTCCTCCGAACCAGACTTGGACGTTGGCCACGATCTCGACCTTTCGTTCGAAGTAGTGCAGCTTTTGCAGCGTGTCAGCCGCTATTCCAATAGCTATTGTGGTACACGCTAAACCAACTGCACAGTAGACGAGAGTGATTACCTGGAAGACAGAAAAATTGCCAGGTGTGCAGGAAACTGATAGGTAAAATTCGGAATATACAATATACGGAGCTACTTACCAGGTGGATATTGCTCTGCGGGACAAAATCGTGGGACAAAATCTACACCGTAATGCTTTCATTTCAGAACAAAGAAAAATCCTAATATGATGAGAAAAAATTCAAAAGAGAGTCAACTTTGAGAGAAAAAAAACGGGACAAGATGCCACAATTTCGAAGACATACCTCATAATAAGACGTTGCGAGCGCAGCACAGCAGTTGATGCGAGTCCAGGTTCATTGGAAAATTAGTCACTAAAACAGCCATTGTAGAGGAGGAGTAGATAAACAAAGGAGAGCAAATGTAATATTAAAAAAACCGTAATGCGCAAAAACAAAACTTTTTTCGATCAGAGAGAATGCAATAATGAAACGACGAAAATTCATAGGACTCACATATTGAACGATGGTTTCTATTCGATTATGAGTCGACGAATTGAACTGTGTGACATAGAAAAGGTTTCAGGAATTACATGTGAGATTCTGTGAAGCAAAATCGATCAAGACAGGCTAAAATTTGTTACATATGAACAGCTCTATCATGCAAGCAGGAAATTTGCCGTTCCATGCTTGACATTCGCCAATATAAGACCCTCTTCCCTAGTTACTTGTAAATTGTCCCTTCTCTGGATGTTAGCAGATCCAAGAGATATCACAAGACTTCTCTTCCCGTATCTAATGAGTGGGACTGTAAGCGGTTCACAATCGGACACAAACATTTTCATTCTCAGAAGTGAATATAAATTTGCGAAGACGCGACGATGTTTAAAAAATATATCCCCAGACTGAGATGTCAGGTCTCTAAGCGGCAAAGACCGCAAATTCTTTTCGATGTACCCCCCCCCCCTCTGGTTCCGGGGAGGGGACATGAAGAACGCAAAGTCGTGACTGCAGCCAACGCACTCCATGAGACGTTTTGGAAACTCGTAGGGATGTTATAATTGATTTCATCCAATTTCAGCTTTTTTTGTTTGATATTTGGTTACCTTCCATTTACCTACTGCATTCCTTCTCACATGTTTCTGTTGTTGTAGTGCAATTGCGACTTGGCTGCGATTACAGGAGTCGTCAATCACGTTTACACCTCTATGCGGCCTGGTGCGCCGCACCATCTTACACTGCGGTTGAGGCAACACCCGACTTCCCCAACGCCAGCCGCACCGCGTCGGTCGTGCGGCGCTCCAGGCCGCGGGGATGTAGAATGCAGACAAAGTCGCATGTGCACCTCCTGAACTACCGACTGTAGATTTCTCATGTTCCTTCACAGTAAACTAGAGCAGTTGAGATCCGCGAAGGCGCATAAATAGTCGACCAGAATGACGCAAGTTCAACAAATATGGACGTATCGGCAGAATCAAACATTTGGGTATTGAGAACGTATAAAGACAGAAAACCCTGATGGAAGTTGACAGTGAGGAGGCGCTTACCAAATACAAACAAAATTTAATGGTCGAACGATTTCTGGAGGATCCGTAACTGGAGTAAGAGTGAACAATTTTCCGTCTGCTGTCTCTAACGCGGAGTTGTTATATCCAATCCAGTCTGTTGCTGCAGTCTCTAGTGTCATGAACATGTGCCTGAAGTCCTCTAAAGTTAAATCCACATAGGGAGAAATCTCATCTTCAAATCGGCGTCACTATCGAATAAAAGTTAATGCTACTTACCGTTTCCAGGGAACTCTGTGACGTTCCGCACCATCTATTGAAGCTAATTCCACACGGAGGGATGGACTAGTTCACGTAGACAACAACATTCGACCCAATTACAAAAACATCTCCCCGAGGCTTATGAATAGCCACAAGTCTGGAAGATTCAACTGATCGTTGGAATGCTTTACGTAGGAATATCGAAACATTAGCGACTGCAGCTCATGGAAAGATCCCCACCTGCCAGACAATCTCGAATTGTTCGTCGAAAATTTTCACAGAAACTCGTAGCAAATGCATGGTATCATATCGAACATAAGATAGAATTGAACTATGAACATGATGAGCTTGAGATGACAAAGCGATCAGCGAGAACGATTAATCTTATCGACCGAATTGAGGCTGAAATACTAACCATATGAAAAAAATGATTTCTGTAAGAAGAAACGAGTGAAATGACCTCAACTGCAATGTGACAGCACTCATCAACAAAGAAATGGATTAAAATGACAACAATAATCACAAGAACAATGGTGCAACCGGCTAACTGCACATGAACTCGTCCAAATGATGTTGAAATTAATTTACGCCTAATCGGTGTTTGGTGTCGTTTGGGAAATGCTGACGAATAAATGCACCACTTGAAAAAAATAGTGTGGGAAGCGATGAGAGTCAAATAAGTTACTAGAGATTTACTTACTTGACTCTCCTCGCGTTCGAACACTATTTCTTTGAAATTTCACCAGATGGTTCGACAGATGGCTTGACGCGTAACAAAGTTTAACTGAGATGCTTTTTTTCGCTTCCTGCGAGATCAATTGAGAAACCATTCGGCTATCCCATACTGTGGGAAGTCAGTCGAACCTGAATCGTTCGAGCTGGTTTCGGAAAACATCCGCGAAGTCAGCTTAACTGACTTCACTGGGGGATTACTACGGGCCATGGTTGTAATCGGACACGAATATCAGAAGATCTGGCCCGTTGAGGTCCCAATTTTTTTCAGGTTTTTAATAGTCGAAGGTTTGCGCTTTCAGGCTGTACAGCTCGTTTTTGCGCAGCTGCTTCCACCGCGATTCAACTCCGTCGATAAAAGCATGGCCATTTTTATCGACGAAACCTCATCTCCGTAATTCCCGTGCTGAATCTTTCCTCTTGAAGCTGGAGACCTGAAAATTGGGGTTGAAGCACTATTGGGTAGGGTCCATAAAATGACTTTTTACCGGCCTGCAGGACTGGGTAGGACTTTCAGTACGAGCGTGCGAAAATTTCAGCCTAAATTTCTACCTCCTATTCCACACTAAGGCACCAGCTCCCGACCACGACCCCCCCCTTACGACCCCTTCCCTCTTTCCCACCCCCTCCCCCCGTACGACCCCCCCTTGATAATTTATCGACACACGCTTGACCCTGATGGAGATTTTAGCACCCTTTCTGCCAAGAACTATGGACTGCTTTACCGTTCACACTGATTTCATTGATTTTTGCTTCATTTTCTCCAGGAATCGTTGATGACATGGCTATTGGGTTGCTTGATACGCTGTACACAATATATCTAGTTTCGTATAAAATTATAGGTTAAACATTTGATTTTATCGAGTTTTACGTTTTTGATCGGGGGATATTGAGTGTATGACCACTGAGGTTTTTCAATGCGCTGAACACAAATATCACGAAAATTTTCGGCAAAATATCGGCTCATTGACTGTTTATTAGTTTTTTTTTTGTCCAAACTAATTTCAGCTCTCGCTTAAGGGTGAGTCAGTGAGGAAATGTGCATCGTGTGCATGAAACGTCCACCCACTTTCAAATAGCATGATCCCATACAGTGTAATGTGTCATGAAACCCATGGAAATCTTCCTTGAAAAATCACAGAGACGGGCAACTCCATGCTAGTTTCGTGGGCTTAGCCACTTTTTGCCATAGTTCTGGTCTTGAAGACTAAACAACAGTCTCACTACGAGTATGCTCTCAGTGGTGCGTACTTGCGGCAGGTTCTGACTCGTACGTTAATATAGAGAAAATCTTTCTGATTGCAAAAATGAGCAATTTTCGACGTTATAGAAAAGTATTTAGCTCTCTATTTCCTCGTGCGACACTCGTTTCCTGGCCAGGCTACAGCTTACATCCGTAATCTAATCAGACATAACCCGTAGCCTGGTCTGTAAACAGCGAGGCCTAGAGTCCGTACAAGCAACATCTGAGGCTTGAGTCAGTTCTGCTGTTGACTCGTAATTTCTCTGAGCAGCATAAAGAAGTGCTAATTCAGCCATGGCCTCTAAAAAACCACTGCCCAGTTCACACTGACTTTCTCACCATAAAAATCTCGAAAACGATTTCTGAGGTAAGACTGTGCTGCTATTGAGGTACACACAGAGTTAAAAGCGCTATACTATTCTGTGTCAGGAACCAAAATAGATGCAAAATAGATGCTGAGTAGGAAGTCCGCTCACATTGTAAAAGAAACACGTTGGAGAATTAAACAATGAATGCCGTTTTTACAGTGAATATGACAATAAGAAACTCAATAAACATTATTAAAGACAAATTTCCAGAGTGATTATGATCATGAAAAGCGTATTATACGTTCTTATAGGAGAAGGATAGAGTGCAGGGCTACAAATAGTGGAAATACAGGCAGAACTCACTGCTCTGTGAGGTCAAGCATCGGGGAGTTCTCGGTTACCTGCCATGTTCCTCTGCACCCATCCAAGGCTTTTGTCATTATTTGGGGGTATGTCGCAACCCCGACAACATCCTCTGCAAGTCCCGATGGTTTTTAGGGCCTAGATCGCACCCCTCGACTACCTCCTCCGCATGTCCGGAAGCGGTTACCGCATAACCAATAAACTTCCTTAAGAAATGAGGGCTATTGTCCACCGCATGTCCTCACATTTTTGTCTGAGTTTGTATTACCAAGTAACGAAATATATCTCGCCAAAATGTTCTTTCGCCTGTTGTATTACCAAGCACTCTCTTGACTCATTATTCCGAAAAATATATCCAAGCAAAATTTCAGCCCTCGAAATGTATTGCCACGCACATTCTCTCGGCAAATGTATCGCTACCGAACTTCAGAGTTGAACCTTCGGATGTTCAAACCGATTATTAATATAGTAATCTACTTAAACACGGCTCTTATTTAGTGGTGGCGATAAGGTAGAGTCCTTTAGTTTCACCACAGGACATGCTTATTTGGTTGTTAACGGTTGATAAGGATAAATTACCAGCCCCATTATTGTTACTGTTGTGTCCCTCCAACATACTGCATCTGTGCCAAAGAAAAAACGTTTGGATTGATAAATTATAGTGCATTGCGGAGTACATAAGAACAAGGGTTCGCAAGGAAGAAAGTCGACCATGTGGAATTAATGGGATGAACATGGATATGGATCGTTTATCCTGTAACCCTAGAAAGTCTATCCTTCCAAGTTTTCCATCCCTAATGATATTAGCTTGCGCAATGGCTTAGAAACATTCTATAGATGAAAAAATGAACATGCAATACATGATGATTTGCTCCTGCATCTTCCATTTTATTGGGTGGATCTTTTCATTATTATTAGCGGCCTAACATTTCGAGGTGAATACGTTTATCAACGACCTTCATAAACCATTGCTATTCGTGTGTTCGTACCTATTTAGACATCCGTCTCGCACGAAAAATGAGGATGTCTGGATCGACGTAAACGGCCGAATCACGATGGATTCTACAGGTCTTCGACGGAGACGTTTACGTCAAAAGTTAGGTCGTTGCTAATTATGAAAAGATCCATCTGAGCTGGAAGAAAAAGATGCATTATAACAGGAAGACCGAAATACCCAGGTCCACGACTCAGAGGAAGTGGAGGTTGATGTTTCGCATATAGTATGCCTAAACCAGCTCCTCGCTTCCATTGCTTCTTATTTGTATCAACAAAAGAAACACTAGTATGTACAAGGAGCAAAGCCTTTGCAGTAACGTTTGCTTTCAAGGATATGATGACGGCTCTTGTCAAGCTAATTGACTTGACAATCCTTGTGTAGGAGATTGATTTACAGTCAAATGTAAGTGCAACTTTTAAGGCTGAAAAGGAGACTTTCCCGCTTAAAGAAGTGACTTAGATGTCTCTGGAAAAAGAGTAACGAAATAATAGCCTACCTCTTCCAGAAAATGTGAACGAATCACCAATTTCCACTGTTTATAAGAAAGGCGGGCGTGACTATTTGGAAGATTAGATTCATTCTATGATAACGACCCGTTTTCAGCCGATAAAAAAACTATTTTCCTGATGGAGACTTATAGAAACCTTGTTTTAGTAGCAAAACTCCGCACATTTTTGAATCTTAGCGTCATACGTTGAAAGCTCGTTAACAGATACGTTTCCAAGCTGGGTAAATCGTTTCGGATGGCAGGATAAACTAAGCCGCCACTACGCAGTTATGTTTGTGTCTGATTTGCATTTCTAACACCGCTGGACTGTTATCACCTGAATCACCACAACAACCAGTTAAGCATAAATCATTCTGGGATAAAAAGAGCATCATTTTGCCTGTATGGGAGAAGGGGAGGCTGTTAGGATCGAAGCCTTTTCGGAAGAGCGATGCGCCTGCGTATGAGAGATTCCGCGGATTTCTTACTTAACTCATTTACATTTTTGCTTTTCCCAATGTAGAGTACGCGAGCGAAGCGAGCATCAATAGAAGTCTGCATGTCCTGCGTTACCCGGACGACCAGACTGGTTTTAACACATGTTTGTATTACTCAACCTTAAGATCAATTTTTCACTAGCTTCATTCTCAAAATTTCTTCAGTTCGCACTCATAAAGCCAAGAGAGACACCTTAATTCTTTTTACCCCCCCCCCCCCCTGCCTTGGCCACTGGTGAGTTCAAAGATATTACGTTGGTGCAAAAATAATGACCACTCCACATGTACTTGCTGCAGAGGTCTATATAAAAATTTTTGCTGTTTACCTGCTTCCTTCAGAACAAAGAATTACGACTGGGACGTCTCTATTGTCAACAACAGGAAACGGTCGGTACGTGAATTCACTATCTACTGCGTTGGGTGATAAGTGTTTGCGATTTTCCGTGGCCATAGCAACCAGCATCTTTAAGAAACAACATCGGTCGCAAACAATGAGTTATGTAGGAGAGGTTTTTCGCCAGCTTGTATCCCTGGCAACTATTGAGTTTTCCTTTATGGATTGCCGATGAAGGCTAACGAAACAAAAGGATTTCACTGGCTCAGGTCTATAGGCCCGATTTTCTCGAGTCACTGCTTTGGATCGGTCATGTATATGACGAGAACTGGGGAACACCAGGATACGGGTCCGAGTCAAGAGGGTGAGTGAACTTGGGTACCCGCAGCCGGCGGCGGCTGGTACTTTAATGCCAGATCGCGCGCTCCAAGGCAATTGCTAGCGCCGCGGCTGACTTGTGCTGCGCATAGCATCGCCACCCAAATCGTCGCGACCCCGCCCTTCCCGCCGCGCGCGTACGCAAACATGGAAGGGGCCCATAAAACAGGCGAAATGAGTTAAAGAGGATATCGTAAAGTAATTCTGATGAAGTGCCGCAGAAGAAATCGGCTTTTACCTGAGTTATGGGTTTTACATGGTGATCATGATAGTTAACTGATTTTGTATGTAGAAGCTTTTGAGCTTTTGAAAGCGTAATGATTCCAGAAATACCAGTGCGTCAATGCTGTTCACTTTAGGAAGAGCTGCCATGGACGTCAGCAATTTGAACCTTTTTTGGATCTTTTGGACCCCCTCTGAATTATCATGCTTATTTCGCGTGCAGTTTGCTTTTGTGTTTCGTCAGTACTGCTCGTACCCTTCATGTATCCTTTTCATTGTGTTTCCCTCCAGAACTTGAGCTTTCAAAATTCTTAACAACTAGCCCTTAAGCGTGTGTGATATTATTCGAATCGACTACTACTCCACGCCAGATGAGGTGTGAGAAATGTCTCACAGATATGTACTGTGCCTGCAGGCGTACCTCATGGATACAATGTCATTAGATCGCCGCACTATAACTGTTTTGGTAATATTGATTTCATGGAACCAAGAATGCAGTAGTCGAATGGGCTGCAATTCCAAGGCTAAAAACATGTGAAACGTATTGGTGTTAGTTTAAAATATTCATTTTTCCATTGATAAAATAAGGAGTAGACTCTGTTCTTTTTTTCGTTTTGCTCGGAAATCTAAGTGTAAGTGTATTTGGAATCCAAATTCAATTCAGTGATTTAATTCAGTTATATTCTTAAGAAAAGGTAACTACAGCAATAGTGATGGAAATAACGCCTACTTTATAGGTTTAAACATTCAAAGGATCAGAAGCCGTTGGCAAACTCTAAAGCGTCGCAAGAAAGTTGACTTTAGTCTGCATCGAAATCTTCCTAATTATGGTTTTGTTGAAAGTGGAGCACTAGGCAGTTCAGCAACCTTTGAGAAGGCAGATTAATTTTCAGAAAAAAAACATCATTCCTCTGCGCGTCAATGCTTTCAAAATTCCTCGTGAAAACAGTTCAAAATAGTGTTGTCCTTCAGAGTCCCTTTATTTAATCCTTCACAGATACAAGTTCTTCGCCAAGTAGCTTTAGGAAAGGAATCACCCACTCTGTTGTACCTTAACTGTGAAAGAAGACGTGGTCATTTAAAGAGATTAATTACGAATGATGGCGTTACGATGGGTGAGGTTGGACGCAGGTTCAGAACTAGACGGGGTAAGAATGGAAATAGAACGAATAAACAATGAAAGAAAGGAATGAAAAATGTGTTGTTTACTGATAATATCTCTATTAAAGCCTATTTACTTGTCATATCTGACCAATCACAATATTATCAGCGCTAATTTCCATTAATCACAAGAGTTTCCGCTTCACGGACCTCTTAAGGGGCTTTCATACATTTGCCGCGGCGGCGCCGCCGCCGCCGCGGCAAAAGTGGGTGCGCGGCAAAAGTTGCCGCCGAGCGGCATGCCACGCTTTCACACAAACGTCGCCCAGCGACAAAATATCCCCTCGACCATTCCTTGCCGCTTGCCGCTGGGCGACGTCGCCGGGCGGCGCCGCGGCAAAAAAGTAAACAAGCTCTTATCGCGGCGACGTCGCCGCGGCGCCGCCGCCGCGACGTCGCCGGCCTATGCTTAACCATGGGCGACTGCCGCCGCGGCAAATGTATGAAAGCCACTTTAGATGCCATTCACACTTCTTCATCGCAACGCGAATGCCGCGCGCGGTGGTTGGTTGGGTTGCGGCGGTGGGCGGGGTTAAGAAACTACAGCGCGAGCCGGTGGTAATTTACAGTCGCTTTAGCAGCTCGAGCTGGCAGTAATTGACAGTCGCCAGCGGCTGCGGGTACCCAAGTTCCTCCTCCCGAGTCAAGAGGTGCGCTCGCTAGTTAGCTGGGTAATGTCGCAGCTCGACCGCACCTTCCCATAGGCAGAGGCAGCCATGGCTACAGTATCCATCTGTCATGAACCCTTCTTAGCTAAGGAAGACAGCCAGTGAGACAACTCGTACATATCGTCGCGCGCGAGGGACCGTCGTTGCAGTGATAGTACTTTATAATATAGAAAGGAATTAATTCGCGCATAACTTTTTCTAATGTCTTAACACAAGTGGGTGAGTATGAAATTCAATTTTCAATTAAGCTCTCGATCACTTTTGAGTCACAGGGGTATGGAAAAGATTCCGGCTTAGATCACTTACAGAGTACATAGGCATTACACTGAAATTTGATGTAAATAAGCATAAAGCCCCGGAAGTTCAAAGCACTTCTCATCTTGTCAATTTATCTAATTCAATAAGTTTTGTAAGGATTTTTATCACGTGAACAGAAATAACGGAGTAGGCGCTTTTTCATTTTTTTAATGATTTCGTTCGCTGAAGTGCCTTTTCCAACTTTGTTTCTAACTTGATCATTATTCTTGGAGATCAGCCTGACTTCGCCCACTACTCCATGCTTAGGACTTCAAGAACCGTAAGTGTAACTTGGAACATTGCCTAGAGAACAAAAAAAAGGCGTTTCGGATAGATGACTCCAGAAGCACTGCTGTCAGAACTGAGTGCTGCTTGCGAAATTGACATAGCACTACAGGAAAAAGAAAATAACTTTGCCTGCAGCATATCCGTGGGGAGGAAGAATTCCTGCAAGTAGAGAACTAGGGCGTGGGGGATCATGTGACAACACCTCAAGACAAATCAAATAGTCATAGACGTGTTCTCCGAGTTTCGTTCGACGATATGATCATGACTTACAACTTACTAGCGCCAATTCGGGACGCTAGAAGGTGGGATGGGGCAGCCACATGGGACATGTGCGAAAGCTTCGCACTTGCCAAATCTCTAGAAAATTTGTGAATAAGTAGAACCAACCTTTGAATGAGCTCAATCACCATTACCATATCCACACCACTAAGATGGCAGGCCCTTCCTCCATCTGAGCGCCCGCATTCTGGCGCCTTCCTCACACTGAGGGCAAGCCGGATCCGTTCTCTTCATCTGCGGAGCCGTATCTGGTGTTCTTCACACCACTGAGACACGGCGGGCCCTTTCTCCATCGATTGTCCCGTATATTGACGTCTCCCACACTACTGGGCCACGGCGGGCCCTTTCCCCATCGATGGACCCATAATATTGTTGATTGGTTACACAATGTCATGCCTTGATATATTGAGGGTTTCACTCTGTGTTAGTGCAGACGCTTTCTCGAAGCGAACGGATGTCGTGACTAAAAAATTGCTGCAAGAACTCAGCAGGGGATGCGGCAATAGCATCCACCAGCTGGGGCGACCGCGTAGGACAAGCTTCTCCTTAGCTTCCTAGACGCTGCAGTTCTCATAAAACCCGCCCATTCTCTATTGGACGTGCCTCAGCGTCGCAACAGTGGAAGGATGGTTTTCCTGCTGCGTACATTGTGCAGCCTGAAAGCTCGTAAACATTCCCTCAACCCTATGTTGCGAGGCCGCCAGAGCAGGTGATGAAATCACTACCTCGTGCATGCGGGAGAGCCAGCAGTGACGTAATTGCGAGTCCCGAAACGAATGTGTCTGAGTCCCTAAAAATCGGCCATTTCGTCCCACAGTCTGCGCCTCAAAATTACGGTGTCTATGAGTGCCGTATCGTATCTCTAGCCTCCTTACGGCGCTTTGCTTAACAGATTAATCGCGAGAACACTGGGCCACCGATGGAGCAAGGACCCGTCGTAGCCCAATGGTGGGGAGAACGATAGCATACGAGTTCACTTTGGTCTGATAGTGTTGAGAATGCAAGGATGCAAGCCTGCCTCTGGAGAACGGATCCGGCTTATCGTAATTCTGAGGAAGGCGCCAGAATGCGGGCGCTTAGATTGGGGAAGGGCCCGCCGTGGCCGAGTGGTGGCTTGACGCCAGGATACGGGTTCACCGGTGGAGAAAGGGCCCGCTGTGGCTCAGTGGTGTGGAGTAGGCCAGGATAGGGTCCACCGAAGGAGGAAAGGCCCACCGTGGCCCATTGGTGCGGGAAACGCCAGGGTTCGCCATTATAGGATGGGTCTGCCGTAGAGTGTTGACCGAATCGAATAATATTCGAATAATTGTTCGAATATTCGAATATTCGTTTATTCGAAACATTCGAATATTTGAAAAATCAGAATATTCCGATCATTCGAATATTCGAATATTCGACGCTTTCAAAATATTCGTTTATTCGAATATTCGACGCTTTCAAAATGTTCGTTTATCCGAATATTCGAATATTCGATCACTCTTAATTATTCGATTATTCGAATATTCGCAGAGTAATCGTACTTTTTCCAACCTCACCCCGCAACCTTACCACCAGGATGCCACTGCAACTTCTGTGCACAACATTTGGGAAATTAACTTCATTTATCTATACAATACAAAGAACCCGTTCTGAGAAACGATCTCGAGATGTTGGGTGGAAACCCAGCAATGCGATTAGCAGGTATGTACAAGTTTGACGTACTAGTCTGCTGAATCAAAAACTTCTAAAAATGCTCCTATTTGTTTTCAGTACCTAGAAAGAAACTCATGCTGACTTATCATATGGCTGTAACATTCTATGTATGTTGCTGTAGCAAAAAAAAAACTCATGCAGACTCATTACAGAAACGAGTGCAACACTATGTACATATCTTTGGGCTTCAGTGATTTGGGATTGGGTTAGTTCATGCAATTGCTAGTAGCTCCATTACTGAACCCGTCATCTGAGAACTGGGCTCATTTGAAATTAGGTTCGAAACACCGGTTCTTAACTCTATTTAGTGTTGTCTATTTTATTAGACGCGAAAATTTCAGCCATTTTTGGACGTCTTTTCGGATTAATTTTTTTCTTCAATATAACAAACATTTACACAATGTAGGTGAAATCATTATTCTGCGCAAACGTAAGTTTTGTTGGCAGCAGCTTTTAACAAAAGGTTCCTTTGTAATTCCATCAAATACTGAGCATTACATTCTGAGGAGGTAGTTCTTGATTTTGCAGCAGTTTTGGCAGTTATCTGTTTACGAGTCAACCACATTTCCTTACTTGAACTACATAAAGAACCCTCTTCTCGTTACCGGTAACCAAGATGGCTGGCTGGGCAAAGCTCTGTTGAAAACTCAAAGAGTTTATGCACGCACTCTACGCACTTGAAACTTGCGGTCACTCAGATCATGAGGTATCCACACGCCGTATTTCGTTGCTCCCTCATGGAGAAGTAGGTAAAAAAAAACACTGTGTCGTGATGACGTCGGAGGTCCTCAGCCAGGTCCAGGATACCACTACGCGGATTCTATTCAATCAGTTCCAGGAGGCGCTCGCTTTTGTTGCATCCCTTGAGTTGATACGCTTTCCAAATTACCAAACCAGGAGCAGCCGAACACTTGTAGTCAGTGACAATATTTTCAGTCATAATCGCAACGGAATGATAGGACAAACTGGATATAGGTAGAGCATTGACTAACCTTTATATAAGTTTTGGACAGGAAATTCCAAATCAATTTCGAAAAAATTAGGAACACACAAAAGTAAGTGATTTCGAGTAAGTAGTAGCAAATAGTGGTAAAATGAATAAGTAACTTTCGCGGCAACCTAATGAGTAATTGTTCTATTCAGAGAACTTCCCTTTGCATACTCAGCCGAAATAAATGTAGAGCAACTTCCCAAATATTCGAAATATTCGAATATTCGAAGCTCATGATCGAATATTCGAATAATTCGAATATTCGAGAGGTTTGAATATTCGAACTATTCGAATATTCGAATATTCGGAGACGTCGAAATATTCGTTTATTCGAATATTCGAATATACGGCGTTCCAAAATATCCGTTTATTCAAATATTCGAATATTCGGCCATATCGAAATATTCGATTATTCGAATATTCGAATATTCGAAAAAATTTTTCGAATGCAACACTCTAGTCTGCCGTGACTTAGTAAACTGGAGAATACCGGGGTGCGGTTCAGCCAACTGTGAACGGGTTCGCTGTGGCAGAACAGTGATGATAACGCCAGAATGCGGGTTCACCGATGGAGGAAGGGTCCACTTTGACCGAATAGTGTGGAGAACACCAGGATACGAGTTCACTTCGGTCCATTTGCATGGAGGATTGAGGGATACAGGTCTGCCGATGGAAAGTGCTTCTGGGTTGATTCAGTAGTGAGGAAAACGCACGAGTACGCCCCACGATGGAGAGAGTACTTCTTATACTCATACTCAACTCATAAGAAGGACTTCATGTTTGGGCCCATTTGAAGATTGGTTCCGCTTCTTTATTAATTTCCAAGAGGTTCAGCACAGCAGGCCCTTCCTCCATCTGAGCGCCGGCATTCTGGCGCCCTCCTCACAGCTAGGGCAAGCCGGATCCGTTCTCTAGGGGCGTGCTCGCATCCCGGCATTCTCAACACTATCGGACCAAAGTAAACCCGTATCCTGACGTTCTTTACATCATTGGGCAAAGACGGGTCTTCCCTCCATCGGTGGACCAGCGTTCTCGCGATTTTCTTACTGTAGGAGCATGGCCGACCCTTTCTCCATCTGTGGAGCCGTATCCTGGTGTTCTTCACACTATTGCGTAACGGCAGATCCTTCCTCGTGGACCCGTATCCTGGCGTCCCCCACCATTGGGCCACGGCGGGCTCTTTTTCCATCGGTGGACCCGTATCTCGGCGTCACCCACACCGCTGGCCACGGCGGGCCCTTTCTCTATCGTTGGACCTGTACCCTGGCATCCCCCACACCATTGGGCAACTGCGGGCTCCTTCTCCATCGGTAGACCCGTATCCATATATTGTTGATTGGTTACACAATGTCATACCTTACTATATTGAGGCTTTTACTCTGTGTTAGTGCAGACGCTTTCTCGAAACGGATGTCGTGACCAAGGAATCGCTGCGAGAATTCGGCAGGGTATGCGGCAATAGCATCCAAATGCTGGGGTGACCGCATAGGTCCAGCTTCTCCTTGGTTTCCTAGACATATGACATAGCTCTCATAAAACCCGCCCACTCTTTCTTTGGAAGTGCCTACAACACCGCAAGAGTGGAAGGGTGGTTTTCCTGCTGCGTACATTGTGCAGCCTGAAAACTTGTAAACATTCCCTCACCCCTTTGCTGCGAGACCGCCAGCGAAGGTGATGAAATCACTACCTCGTGCATGCGGGGAGCCAACAGTGACGTAATTGCGGGTCCCGAAACGAATGTGTCTGAGTCCCTAAAAATCGGCCATTCCGCCCCACAGTCTGCGCCTCAAGATTTAGGTGTCTATGAGTGACGTCGCGTATTTCTAGGCGCTCTAGCACCCTTACGGCGCTTTGTTGAATAGATTACTTTCAGGCTTCGTGCCGTAATAATAACAATCTCCTATTCAAAATGGGCACAAATCTGTCAATTTTTAACAGGACTACTCAAAATGGACACTAACCTGTCAAGACTTACATAGTTGCAAATACGCATGATGTTAGACCTCCCCGGTTAAAAAAAACCCTTGGAATGTTAAAGTCCAAGTCATCGATCATGTCCACATGGCTGCTGAGATACATTCTGCATGATCAACAGGCAAAACCACACCGTAGCTTCTACTTACTAATATTACTAGAAGAAGTTTTCAGCAATATTACTAGTCGACAAATTTTAACCGTTTTCTTGATTGTTTGTATATTTAGGCATTAGTAGTGCGTATTTGCTGTTAATAGTAGATTCGATGGCTGCAGGGTGAAAAAGGTTTCGGTATCCTAGCATCAGAAGTTCCCAGCAGCTTCTAAATAACAGCGCTTTCCCCGATCCGCACTGCGGTGTATTCGCATATTCTGTAAAGCTTTGACGCCGTTCTGCCGCGCGACGTTTCTGACGGCAAGGCTCGGTCGGGGAGACCGTCTACCTTAGCTGGTAACATCTGATGCCGATATGGGCAGCTCTTACACGACACCCGCAATTACAGGTGCGAGCGATGTGCGAGAGAGGTGCAAGAAATTCTAGAGCGCACCTCTTGACCGCCACCCTCAGGATACGGGTCCAGGAGGAAGAAACCGCTGTTGCTTAGTAGTGTGGAAATCACCAGGATACGAGTCCGCCTACGAAGAACGGGTCCGCTTTGGCCCAGCCGTGCGCCAGAATACGGGACCGCCGACGGAGAACGTGCCCGCCGTGGACCTATGGTGTGGGGAACGAAAGGATAGGGGCCCACTGTTGGAGAAAGGCCCCGCCGTGGCCCAGCAGTGAGGAAGACCCTAGAATACGGGCACGCCAATAAAAGATGGGTCCGCTATCACTCAGTAAAGTGGATAGTACCGATGGTGAACGATTCACTGTGGTCCATGAGTGGAGAAGACGAGAGAATGCGAGTCCACCGATGGAGGAAGGGCCCGCCTTGATCCAATGGCGTGGGGAACGCCAGGATACGGGTTCATGAGGAAGGACTCGCAGTTGCTCAGTAGTGTGGAGAACACCAGGATACGGGTCCGCTTTGGCCCATGCGTGAGAAAATCGCCAGATTGCTGGTCTACCAAGGAGAACACCAGGATACGGGTTCGCTTTGGTCCGAGAGTGTGGAGAATGCCGAGACGCGAGTCCTCACATGGAGAACAGGTCCACCGTGGCTTAATGGTGTGGAGAACGCCAGGAAACGGGTCCGTCGACGGAGAACGGGTCCGCCGTGGCCCAATGGTGTTGCGAACGCTGGTCCGCCAGTATAGGGTGGGTCCGCTGTGACTCAGTAAAGTGGAGAATACCAGGATACGGTTCTGCCGACGGTGAACGAGCTTGCTGAGGCCTAAGAGTGAAGAAGACGCCAGAATGCGGGTCCGCCAATGGCTGAAAATACCAGGGTGTGGTTCAGCCAACTGTGAACGGGTTCGCTGGGGCCAACAGTGAAGACGACGCGAGAATACGGGTCCAACAATGGAGCGCTTTGGCCCAACAGTGAGAAAAACGCTAGAATGCGGGTCCACCTATGGAATAAAGGCCCGCCGTGGCCCAATAGTGTGGAGAACACCAGGATACGAGTTCACTTTGGCCCAATAGTATGGAAGATGGAAGCATACAGGTCTGCCGATGGAAAATGCTTCTGCCTTGACCCAGTAGTGAAGAAAGCGCACGAGTACGCCCTACGATGGAGAACGGACATTTTCTAGGGATTTGGCAAGTGCGAATCTTTTTTAAATGCTCCAAGTGGCTGCCCCACCCCACTTTCTAGCATCCTGAAGGGGCGCTAGTATTAACATCACCTTAGACAATGTCCCCCAAAACCCTGCAGATCAAAACGGATGTTCCGTTTTCATCTGCAGGGTTAGCCTCGTGCACTTCCCTTGTGAGTCCACAAAAACTGAGAAGGCCTTGTCACTGAACACTTTCGCGCCACAGAGACAAAGATAGAGGTTGTCCTGTTTTAATAGCAGTTCTTCCCTGGAGTAGGCCCAAGCAATAGATTTACCTATGACCCCGTTAAAGTGGGCATTTTCTACAGTGAAAAGTTCCTCGCAAAGAAAGAGGACCGAGTGGTAGCGAGAATGAAGAGATCGCTCTAGCACTTGTCTGCACAAATTCTTCCTTTTCTTTCTCACAGTATCAGGTAAGGTGTGGATTTTTCGAGAGTGGTGAGAATTACTGTTCGGTTTCCTTCACACAATTTGTACCAAGTGTTTGCTGTCGGCCTCGATCCTTGTCGCCATTTTGCCCAAGGAACCTACGGATTTCTGTCGACTCTGCCCCAACCTTCACTTGGAAGTGGCGGCAGTAGTAGGAAGATATCTACCCTCTTCGTCCTTATTGTTTCTGGGCTGTTCGAAGATTTTCATTGTCTATTGAACTGTCATTCGGTGCAGGGACAACGCCTTCATAATGCACGCCATATGCATTCAGACCCGATACAGTTGAATAATGACAGTGCTCAACGTTTGAGGCAACTATCACGAGGCAGTTTTATTTGGGAATAAAAGATAAGGAAATAATAGGAGAATGAGAAAAGAACGCTAATAAATCTGGGAATCCCACAGAAATGGAGGTGCATGGTTGATTTTCGGCCACCCTGTATAGGTTGGACACTCTGAATTGTAGTCTTTGTGCCTCCCAAACTCGTACCACTACATTACTACTTTTCAGGAAGCCATACCTTCTGGAATCAGGAAAATTCGAGAGTAGTCAAAGGTACGCGTCCTAAGCAGACCATACTGCCTCGAACGTTTTAAGGTTGAGCGGTGAAAAATTAGAATTTGTGTTTATTAAATCAATAAGTAGAAATTATGATCTTTTTACTTTTGTTTGAACTGTTGCTCATTGAATGTTCAAAATGTTCAGCAGTGTGCTCTACATCCTGCTATGTGTTGGAATCTCTTTAATCATTGTTCTTCTTATTGTCCTTTATCTGGGGATTCGAATCGAAGGACGTCGAGCTCGGAAGACAAGAAAAAAGCGAAGAACACACCAAGCTAAGGAAAAAGCGCGCGGTTCGTGAACATAAATTCATACGCGTAAGTGTCAACTTTTTTTGTTCCTTTTAGGTCATCAAGAAGACGATGCAATAGCAATTACTCCTAGAGTTGTTCACGAGACTTCACATCCTCCCGAATCTGTATGTTTTTTCACTAGGATAATCAAGTGAAATAACGTGATTTTCACAGCAATATCTCTGAGTGTGTTCATAGTTCAAAAAAGTTCTAAACTTTGCCTTTCTGAGTGGCAGTTCAGCATTTTGAGCAACTCGGTAAGTCCTTGGGGCAGAATGTCGCAGGAAGGATTCAAAACTCCTAGCTCTGCCGCATTTTACATTGGTCCTCCTTTCGTATTCGTTAAGAACACATTAGCTCCTCTCCGTTGGATACGGTATCTTCTGGAATGGCATCTGGTAGCGCGAGCTTTCGATTATACCGGTTTTTGCATGCCCCAATACTCTTCAGCCATCCTGTAGCACAAAGTGCCCAACATACTAATTTGCCACAAACCATAGATCGCACTCTTGCCGCACATCCGACAGATTCTTTTCTTGTCTTCCAGAAAATATAGTTGAAATTGGTACATGGATTTCAGCAAAATAGATTTGATCACACTAGTCGCATCAACCTGAGATGTGGCACTTCGATTGTCTGCTCATGTTTACTAATTTCATCTCCAGCCCTGTTCTGCGGTGCGGTGCGTCGGAGCTCTTAATAAGACTTTCGATATATGCATGGAAATGAACTTCTCTGAAGGACAACAAGGTATCGAAAACACGTCCTCTCAGAAAAGCCCCCTTCAAAGAAAGGGCTTTTTTGAGTAGCATATTAGAAATAGAATCGAACCCGTGCAACATAGCGAAATTTCTGCTGAGATCTGCTGCATATTTTTTTTTAGCTCAGAGACAGCCAATGGAGAGATTTTGTCCGTAGTCACGACCACACAGCTGACCACCCAGGCCCCGGGACGAGCCTGTATTAGGGTCGTATCCAAAACGAAGTTCCCTCTGAAAATAACAATAGAAGGGAATGACCGCATCCAATGATAGCAATTCTACAAGCATTCTCCGTGATTGCAATTAAAGAACTGCAATAACCAGTGTAAGCCGACAAAACATAACTATAATTCTTTACCAAGAGCAATCAATGAAAGGACCATTCCACACTGCGGCAGAAAATATACTGACGGAATCAGGAAACGATAAGGTCGACATTGGTCGCCAAAAGCCGAACAGAACAACAAACTAATCGAGAATAAAGGGATAAAAACTCTGGAAAAAAGTAGAGACCAAACTAATGACAGTAGCCTTCGTAGAAAAAAAAGGACCGAGGCTTTCAAAGGGGCTTTCGAATGATTTCAGTTTCCGCGCAGGCTCGATTGGGTCGGCGTTCAGCTTTGGAGCGCGGTTAAACTGCTTGCGATAGTGCCTTGGAGCGAGCGGAGAAGGGCAAATACTTACAAGGTAGGAGATGATAAGTCATAGTATATAAGGCGTATGATAGCACATACCTACAAGTATAGGGGGCATGGTAGGAGGTTGGAAACTTATGTGTCTGAATAGGGAAATTATGCCCCCGACAGGCTGTACCCCAGCCTGTCTGAAACAGGCTGGCCCCTTTATCGAGCATACAATTCCTGGATTCACATAAGTTTTGTGATCTGACATCATACATTTATTGTGAGTGTCATGGCGCTTCTTCACCCCAAATCTGGTCTCTATCGGTTAAGTCTCGAGCTAACGGGAGAGCCTTGCAATCACTCAGACTCAGAATGTGAGCGTATACTTTTCTAGTTCACATAAGTTTAGATTGTCTCTTCCAAAATCTTCTAGTGTTCCCTTAGTTCTTATCTCACTGAAGATTCCAGCCCAATCCATGCGGATTCCGCGGCGCAGGAGTCGTTTAAGTCCTCCAGATTATGGGAACCTGTACATGATCTGCTCCAATCGAACTTTTCAACATCGATCGCCGCAATTGCTCTGTTAAAGCTACGAGCAGTTCTTTTGCGAGCCTTTTTCGTCTTTCATCGCCTTTATCAACGCATTTCTTTTCTTCGGACCAACAAACACCTCAATGTTTTTTCTGGGGCTCGGCCCCGAACCCGTACGAAGCCCCTTCTGCTTTTCGACCCTTTTACGAAGCCCAGCTTGCCCACCGACAAGCTGCGCTGGGGCCTGTGACCACCTAGTAGTTCGGTCTGATTATTACACCTTTTTCTGGAGGCTTTAATATTTCTGTGGTGTGATTCCTTCAATGTTCGTGTTTCTTGCCACTTACAACCCTTACACTTACACTTACAAATCCTATACTTACACTTACTCTTATAACACTTACAACCTGTCACTTACTAAAATCTCCTTCCAAACACAACAACTGCGTCCTCCGATTGAATCAGTACTCAGTTGTTCGATATCGTGTGCGGGCTGGTACACTTTATATCCCGGTCAAGTCCAAGAGGTCCATTGGTAATCATACTTAAAGGCAGCACTCACGGAAATTCTCACTTATGAAGGGAGTCGCTTGCCATGTAGCCGGCCGCCGGACAATCGCGATGGTAAATTAAACACGGCAAATAGCCGCCTACCTGCGAAGATACAGCCGTGGACACATTTGCCGACATGGTCAAAAATGGCTTCATCGCGCCAGCTAACGCCATAGGTCGGGTGTGTGCTTGTGATCTAGCGCGTGTGGCGTGTGGGGTTCGTACCATTGGCAGGGTTTCGTGGCGGAGCCTATCACGGAGCACTCGTCCGCGCTTCTGATGCAAAGGAAATACCGCCACTATTTCTTTTCGTTTTCCGCATGTTTCACGGTGTTTTATCATTATCGATCGGTTCACCGCATCCAAAAACCCCAATATACCTCGGAATCTCCGACATAGAAATTTCTGTGAGTGCTGCCTTTAATATTAACTGGCACTGTGTGTATGTGCGCAAGAAAACAAGCCATCCTCACCACCTCTTGCATTAGTCCTAGGGGATGGTAGAGATACTGTGGAATGGGCTCGCCCTTATGTGAGAGGTTCGCCGATTCTACATTTTAGAAGACTTCAATCAACGGTCCATTGACAGATGAGCGGTGCGACGCCGCTCCGTGATAGGGAAGACAGAGAAACAGGTTCGCTGTCGGTGAAGGGCCGGCGGCATCTCATAATCGGAACAGTGCTTCCGAAGAGATACACAGATCAGTGTAAAGGGCGCCGGCACTCATACGTAACGGGGAAGACGTCATCTGACTGATCCACTCCAAGCTGGATGCTTTGACGTCAGATAGTAGGAAGGTGCGAAAAACAATATAATAGACCCGGGAAGTTGGATTGAGCGTGATTTCCAGATAGGAGAACGTCCAGAGCAGATTGCACCACAGTGGCATGGTGGGCCTCCAACCACAGTGCAAGCTAAACCAAACTTCCCCATGGAAATGATAATGGTAAAAGTTCTTTTTTCTCAAATATTGAATCTTGAGTATTTTCCATTGCAGACTTCGGAGAATCAACCTCAGTCCCAGTCAATTCGTTATAATAAAGGACAGTTCAAAACACCTAGGTCACAGAGTGACACGACATTCCAGGTAATGCTGCGTAATGACACAGTTTACTATCCAAATAATCGTTGCACTCAGATTGCGGATTCACATCATTTGAATTTCTTAGTTTCCATCATTATCAATTCCTCTATCGTTTAGATCTTATCCCGACTTCAATACCTGGCGACCTAATCGCTGAAATTTTTTTCGGGTACTAATGTACTCTTTGCTGACACAATGTGAATACATTGCTAAATATTGTCCATAAATTAGAACATCTAGCTGGGTACTCCAACTGTAGGAATTTTCATCTATGAGTCGAAGTGAGAGGAGTGATTCATGAGTCAAAGTGACAGGAGTGGTTCACGCTATTTGCCTATCACAAATTTCAGGAAACCCAAAGGGTGATGTGACCTATGGGCAAAACGGCCAGCGACGGAAACGTGCACGATCTTGGCAAGCTCAATTCGGCCCAGCTAGCGAGATCATTCCCATCAATGTTCAGTTCAGATAGTTGAGGAATCGGAAAAGAAAAAGAAAAACCACCATCTGCCCAGTCCTCAAATTGGGAAGAAGAAATTAACTTTTAGGAAAAGCAGAGCGTGCAGTTCATGTGTCATTACGGTCCCTTCTACGATGTTCCTCAAACACGCTCAATTCCAGCCCATTTGAGCTACGTCGTGGAATTTCTCGCGGCGCGACTTTTTCAAATTCGAATTCGATGTCTATTTGAAGGCGCAAGAGAATGCTTGTCATAATAAATACACATAGAACACACATATGCAGTACAAAGTAGTGAAGTGTCGGAAGGCAATGAACAAGTTTTGAATCTGGCTAATTCTTTGAAAGTGGGGAGAGATATGTGAACAGTACCAAGACTAGGAAATTTGTTAACTTCCGCTGCGACCCCGGTCGTGAAGATTTCGAGCCTGATCTGTGTTCCAGCAATGAGAGCCTCCAGTTTTGTGCTTCCCTCTCTGATTTCAGTTGAATTGATGTTACTTCTTCTAGTAATTATTTTGAAGTCTATGACTGGTTAGGTTGTGCGATCTCGAAAAGGAGTTGCGTCAAGACGCAATCTACCAGGCTGGAAAACCGTACAGAAGAGACACTGCTGTGGAAGTGCATTGAACCGAAAGGAAATGCTTGACATTCGCACGTTTGATCACCACCTGCGAGGTGTATGTGGCAAATTTGAAAGCTTATCCTTGCCTCCACTAAGTCTTATACTGGACGAGCCCTACAATAGTTGTTTGGCCGGATGAAGCCGGTTTGAAAACGTGAGCGACCTCGGGCTCGCGTGCTGAGCATTTCCCAAATTCATCAACTCCATCGACGCTCACTGTGAGCAGACACGAGAGCAGAACGATTAATTCTTTAGGCTTGAAATAAACCGTCGAATTGATGGTGGTCCATCCAGAGCTATAGCCATTTGCGAAATCTTACGCTCATCACTATCCTGTATTATGTAATTCAATTTCAGTTGCAAGACCGAAAGCTTGAAGTATTCGATGATGGTGATGTCAAAATTGAATATTACTTTGAAAGATGAGACTATATAGGTTAGTTGCGCGGGATATTGCTATCCCCTAGAACTTAACACATAAGGTTTCAATCCTTAAAGCGGCCTTTATCCTTTCAGAGAAATCATCGAGATGTGAAAAAACATCCTCTCCAAGAGTCTAATTACTTCCTCATTAAAAATATGTTTTGCAAAGGTTTACCAATGCTGTGCTTTTATAATAAACACTTGCTCCTTCGAGTTGAGTCACGAAATTCTACTTCGTATATCCGTTTGTAATCATGATGCCCCTTCTGATGTTGAACAGATTGCATAAAAAATGCTCCTGTTTCTCGTGAGAATCGTAAACTGTTTGTTGCTAAGAAATCTTTGTTTTAATTTCGGATCGTTGAAGAGTTCGTGCTGGGCATCCTTCGTGACTGGACCTCGCTGCCGTTCCATCTAGGTTCATGGAACTTTGTGGACCATTACAGCAGCAAACCAACAAACTCTCAGTAGTACATTCTTGTGGTGCAAACCTATCTGGAAAATGGTTGCAGAGCTCGACAACGGTAAAGCCGTTGAGCCGATTATCACCGGTTGCCGTAAAGGATCGACTTTTCGTGGGTGTGCTGCACCACAGCAGAGCTGGAATCCGTGGAAGTAGATTGGTCGCGAATGTTGTCTTGTTGCTTTTTTTTCTAAAATCTACTCGCGTTTTGAAAATAAAAAATAACCAGTGGAAACCGTTGTCGTTGAAAGACCACTGAATTTTTGGAAATCTCCGGATCTCGCGAGTTTTTTTTAACTAATGTTTTAGAAAACCAATTTGAATCCCTTAATTGACTATCGATGAAGTCAGCAGTAGAACTCCGTAGTTAAACGTACAGATAGATCATCCTTTGAATGCCAAGAGAGAACAAAAATGAAAACAGAACCTAGAACAAGAGCTATGACAAATTTCACTCACGCTTTAGTCCGGCTTGAACATGAAGACGATCTCACCTTTCTACAATGCCATTGGTAATCTTTGGAAAAAAGACGAGCAAGACGCAAAGGCGCGTCTTTCTGCTATAACTCAATTTACAGCAGAGATATCCACACTCATGTAGATGGTGCTGTGGTGCCTTTGAATGTGAGCAAGCAGGGCATTAGCGCCCTGAACTTCATTCAAAACCAGAGGCTGTGCAGCACACAAGCTTTTGACGCAGATCCTCCTACTCCCTCCCAAATCATGGTAGTGCAACAAAATTTTCTAGAGCGCAGGTGTGGGTGGGGACTAGCACGTGATCACATGCGCTCGCCTTGGGGCTCAATGATAGAGTGTGCCTGGAGCTTCGCCACTGACTCCACACAGTTCTGAAACTCTGGATGATTTCCACCTTGAAGTGATGTATGCATGCCGTGGAGGCTGTAGCGATAAGATTCACACGGTTTCCTCTCCTGGGGGATAATAATTTTGCGTTTTGCGCACCTCTTATTAAGATCCCATGGAGACTATGCTGCCTCAGCATCCGCCTCTTTGTAAGAAGGGCAGTACAATGAAATGCATGGAATGCTCGAATGAAGAACGCAATATTGTAAGCTGTTGTGAAATTTTCTGAAACCAGTTGTGCAATTGATCAAACTTTCTAAATATTTCCTAACTTTCTTCCATTACTCTCAAGATTTACAACCTCGGGTGCACTGATGGCGGACAGATGTGCCGAGGCCCCGTAGTTCACAAAAACATCGGGATAGGTGTCCACCCATCGAGGAAAGGTCCGCCGTTGCCCAATAGTGGAGAAATGCTAGGGAACGAATCCATCGATTGGGTTTGGCTCTGCCCTGGCCCATTATTCGGGAAAGTGCCAGGATATGGGTGCACGGATGAAGAAATGGTCCGCCGTGGCCCAACAGTGGGGAAATGCCAGGATACGGGTCCATCGATAGAGAATGACTCCGCAGGGGCCTATTAGTGGAGAAAGCGCCAGGATACGGGTCCATGAATGAAAAATGGGCCTGCCCTGGCCCAATGTAAATAAAATATTATTTCATTAGCGTGTTTCCGCAGTGGAGCGAGGTTTCATTAGTTTTGCTTCATTTGGTAAACTTGGAAATTTTCGAAACTTTGCTAAATTAGCACCTTCTTGCTGCAAAATGGTTAGGGCTGGCGGGCTCTTACTCTGCATGGTCAAATTAATCCTTCCTATACGATGGTTTCTTTAAAATTGGCAAGGTATCCCATCAATTGTGGAAAAACGGTCCTTTAGATCACACCACTAAGTCACATCTCATGAAACGGCAATGAAGGCGTCATAGTGTCTCAATCAGAAGAGCTATGAAGGCAAGGTCCCGTCATGCAGTACAGCGCTTTCTAGTGCCTCAGAATACACAAGATCATGGCAACCCATCCATCCACTTTCTAGTTTCAAACAGCTGATATCCCTAGATTTACACTACTGCACATTTAAATACACCAGAGCGATGCTTGACAAGCGGCTATATGAGCTGCCAATCACACTACTTGCGTGAGCCTGGTATTGTCTTTGAACTATCGAAGAAACGGCAGCTTTGGATTCATGTCATTTTTTGGCTCTTTTTTGGCACCTGGCCAGTCAACGCAGTGAGTGCAGCGTACTCCGGCACCGCAACATTACTCTGCAGCATAGAAGAGACAAGATTACTAAAGATAACTACTTTACAGGTGTCGGCCATGTTGAGGGCAATAGAAATGCAGCGGTAGGATCGATTGATAATTTGCGGAGCCCACGCCATCAGGAGAAATTTGGAAGTTCCACGATAGGCTATGCTTTTGTGGAAGCAGCTAGCAACAAACGATCAACGTAGCCAAATCCTCAATGGGAATCTCAACTATTGTAAAATATTAGGTTGTAAGATAAGTTTCCGCTCTTTTCGCATAGGCATTTTTGAGGGATTCTAATAAATGAATATCATTTAGATTTCGAACATATCTAGACAGTAGTTTGAAACGCATGCTCCCCGAACATTCTGGAATGTGAAGTATGAATATCATTTAGATTTCGAACATATCTAGATAGTAGTTTGAAACGCATGCTCCCCGAACATTCTGGAATGTGAAGTCCATTTTTGAGTCTTTTTATGAAGATGTGATTTACTTCAAAGTGAACCTTTCAAGAACCCTTCAAGAAAGCAAATTCGGTAACTACACACTTGCACGAGTTATAATTGGACCATAATTTTGCATAAGGCTGACCAAATTTGGAGGTAGTAATCTAGAGGTCATTCTCATTCTCCCTATTACTTTCCCTGTCCAATTTATTCAAAGTGGCCTTGGGCACAGGCTCCAAACTTGGTAACCCAAAATTTTGATCATGCCGTTTTTCTCTCCGGAGTTGGGGCGAACTAAAGTGGGATTTTTCCACTGTGAATGGGAACATCAACCATTAGCGGACATTAATCGATGAAATTTCGGGACAAGTTCCAAGCACTCTGTGGAAATCACACTTCCAACAGCGCATTATGTAGCATAAACCTAGCTCTAACCATGCGCCGGTTCTCAGACCATGAGAATGAGAAACGACTTGCCAAACTCAGTGGCGTCTAACACTGTCGGACTCAGTCCTTTGCCACGAATTTTTGATGCAGGAGAGTCGAGCTCCCATTGTAAAAACGGCAAAAGACCAACGAATTTTGTGGTCCATAATTCGATTGGTACCTTTTGTCATACGATTTTTTATAAAAATTTTTAATCGAGAAAGTCAGAACGGCGGAAACTTATGTTACAACCTAATAGCGTCCGAGTTTAGCCATAGATGGGCGTGGCCTCTGCCGCATTGCCTCAAATCGTTCGAAAATTCAAGAAATTGAGCGAAATATTGTACCGCCCGAAAAGACTGGTGGAAAGCTGCGAAATCACGGCGGGACCTGAACGAGAAGTTTGATCAGAGCATGCTCCAAGTAAGAGGGTCGAGTAGGTTCTGCCGCGATTCTGAGGCTGCCAGACGTCTAACTGACGGGCCCACCGACGTTTTATTTTTGAGATTCAGGATACTGTCTGCTCATCCACCTCCACCAATCTTATCTGTGGAAAGTAAAAATATGCGAGCGGAACAAACGTCGAGAATAGTCTGGAAGTCCGGTGTTAGCCGGACGCCCAGACTGGTAAAGATGAAAACGCAAGAAATGGACTCTTATTTTATTACTATGATTGAGCCCAAATCTGGCAAATTGTTTGAGAACAATTCGCCAGATTGTTCTTAAACAATTAAAAAAAAGGAGAAGGTTTAAGAACAACAGTTTGAAATAATCAAAGCGTGGAGGTGGAAAAACTTTCTAAGCCTAACACCTGCTTGTTCATATTGTCGAACTACGCAGCATGGGAACCACTGCTGACTTCGACGCAATATTCGACATATATGCGAACTCGAGTCAAAGTTGCAACGAACAGCTTAACCTATACGTCATCCAGTACGCCCTTGTAAAGCAATAGATGGTCTCGTTATCGCAACATTCCCTCTATGATAAGCTGCAGCGACATTTCGCACTTGTTCTCCCATGATGCTGAAACGGCCAGAGCTATGGTCACTGATCGTCTTCGTGGTTGGAGTCACCATTGGGGTTGTTGGCACGATTCTTGCCATTGTGTTTGGGGTTGAAAGTAAGTCGATCTTTTGTAACGTCCTTTCTGGCCACTCTTCGTTTTTATTCTCTAATAATAATCTAATTCATTCTCATCTTCTGTGTATTCGCTTCATTTAACATGGGCAATGGAGTTTACCCTTTGTAGAGTAAACGGATTGGTGTTTGCATTCCCTTCATTCCCATTTTTCACATCCAAAATATCTATGTTGTGCGCTGATGCTATGAACGCTTCTATAGTGGGTTTCACTGGAGAGCAGAGTTGTGAAGCTATTAGAGGAAGAGAAAACGGGAGAAATAGTGCCGCATTTGGACGACAGGCGAGCGATTCGGATCATAGACGCAAACAATCAACTGTCGTCGTTTCTCGAACACTACGTATATCGGAACAACTGCACGTGTTTAATCTCCCTGAGCAAGGAAGGTGTGCTTATTCTTGAGCTTAGGGTGGCCTCACAATAACTGCCCAATTACCCTCCTCTATTGACGTTCTACTAAGGTGTGACGCATCTGTACTTATGCGTGCGATTCGTTTCCATTACTTAGAATGACTTGTGACAGTATACAATTGACCAGGACTCATACAGTCTAAGCTGCGACTTGTTATTTGAAGGTTCGCTTAATTTACAGGAGACTATTCAATGTAATGTCTTCAGTCCTTCCAAAGTTTCCAGTAATTCTGCGGGATGATGCTTTCACAACTCCATCAGATGGGATTTATTTTCCTACTCCCCGCAACGGTTTTATGATATTGTCTTCAATTTTCACTTTGTCGCCCAGCATGGTCAGGTTTGAAAAACTCCAGTTTCAATGTTTGAAGTGAAAATCTGAAATTTCATGCAACGTGCTAGCCAACTCCATTCCTGTTCTTCTTAAATGATTTGGTCAATGAATAGCTTCATTGCGCTGATCCATATCCCCGATAGGAAAATAACGCTAATCAACGCTCTGAACCTTCATTTTTATTAATCTTGGTGTAGATAGTGCATATTCATAAACAGAAAATCAAAACGAATATGAATCAGAGGTGTACGGACGTTTTTCACACAAAAGCATTTCTGCATTATTTTTAACCACCTCAACAAACGTTCGAGCAAAAGCCACCTGCATTTTGTTTGTGTCCAGACATTAGACGCATTTCACAAAACGACTGGTTCTCAAACAAACTTGCAAATTGACAGCATGGGTGGTTGGTTGGCTCACTCGTTGGCATTCTGCTGTGGTTCAACTCCCACTCTACAACTACGGCCTTGGCGCGAGGCAAGCGCACAAATGACGAACTTTAGTTCTAGTTTTAGAGCAAAATTTGCTTAAAGGCAGGGGTCCACCTCGTTTAGCATGTTGGAGATATCAGCAGATTCTTGATGTCCTCGGCACACAGATTCCAGTAATGCACATCAATAGTCACAGATCCGACGAAAACTCCGTTTTTAATAGGGTCAACTTACCCCCTCCTTGGAGCAGGAGCGGGTAAGTTGTCGTCAGTGCCACGACGTCGGGTGAACACGTTTTGGCCTGTTGCATGGATAAGATCAGCGGTGATGCACGTTATTGCCCGAAAATTTTCTCCAGCAAACTGTTACAAGACCCGTCCCGAAAAACATGTTTAGAGACCACTTTGAGATCTTTCATGTCATCGCCAAGGTCAGCGCATCGAGGAGGTTCGGATAATGTTAATGGCTCAAACACTAGTATTATATGAGCTGGGCCTCTGCTTTTGAGCCCATAACAGTTCGCACTTCTTAAGACTTCTTAAGCTAGAACGACGGAATCGCAATCTATTTGAGAAAATGTACTTTTGTTAATGAAGTATTGTCAATGAAGTAGCCGAATGCTAATTGGAGACCGGGAATCGTGATCTCTGACCTTCATTGTTATTGCGGAGATAACAACGGTAGCAACAGCAACGAATGTATTTGTATTCTCCTTTTATGGACAACGGTTAACCTTGAACAACCTAGTCCAAATAGTATATTAAGCTGCGATATGTCTGTATCAGCATTGATAAACCGTGATAAAAATGCGACTGAGTCATTCAAAATTTCCGATTCCGCGGGCTTAGCAAGCAGAATAAAAATAAGCTCCTGGTAATTCTTCTCCTATCGGAGTGAGAGACCACGTTAGGTTGAGTCAGTTGGCCTTACGCAAACCCGCTGAGTTTTTAAAATTAGAACATGGTCTCCCCAGGGTAGGGGCGCATCATGCGTGCATCCCAAGATTCTCCTTATGATCTTTTCAATAAAAAGGTACTTTATTGCTTTGTGAATGCTGTTGTTGGGTGGATTTTTCTGAAACTTTGGTTTGAGATAGAGTGGTCTTTGTTTCAATACTTCTCGATACTATCTACTATAGGCATTCAGTACACATGAAGTATGTCATCTAATATATACATGTGCCGGTTCATACATATATGCTGTACGCACTCATGCAATTGCATAACATAACTTGGTGAGCAGGGTTAAAAGTTCAGAGCTGTACATTGCTATTTTAGAATCGAAACCCTGCATATGTAACGATGCCAACGCGGAATTATTCAGTGTTCAAACGGGAATTCAAGTGAGGCTTGTGAATTTAATTAAATTAGTCTTACAGCCAGCGATTCAATATTCTGACATCATTCAGAAAAGTTTCATGCAATGGAATGCCAACTTCAGCGACCCTAGCTCGCCACAGTATCTGGCAGCAGTTCAAAACCTTTCCGCAACGGTAATGATTGAATTCCTCGGGTTAAGTGTATCTACGCACTTGAGAAGTAAATTATCTCTTATTCCCTGAGCAAATTTCTCATTGGATTCAAATGTTACGCCTCACAGGTTGTTACTCGGGCACCTTGATTGGGTCTGACGATTCAAAAGTTGATGTTATCGTCAGCGATGTTAACCAAGGCAACATCATCGTGAAGTTAGGCTCGAATTAAACATTGCCTGATTTCGCTGCTTATCTGGTCGGGAACAGAGGGTAAACATAATGAGATCTTATCATCGCGATTCCTTTGAAGTGGAGATTTGTAGCTTTGGTGTTCCTCTTGCCTGATAACCATTATTGTGTAATATATTGGAGATTTGGGCAAGAAAGGACTGACGCTCTTCTTCACCGCTGCAGACATTTAGAGCCGTTTTGAACATGTTACAAACTACAGTGGTTATGGTTATCAGGCGAGAGCAAGAAGAACAGCAAAGCTACAAAGGAATCGCGTAGCAGTAAGATCCCATTATGTTTACCGTTTGTTTCCGACAAAATAAGCAGCGGAATCAGGCATTGTTTAGTTCGAGCCCCACTTCACGATGAGAGGATTTTCGGAAGCTCTCCAGAAAAAGAGTTACTGGCGACTTTCTGACGTCTCTCACATACACCAATAAAACACTGGCGTATACGAGAGATGTGTGGAGGTTTTTTATAACTTTTTTTTTGCAAAAGCCTGCAGCCATCTTTACGTTCACCATATATGGAGATAAAACTTCCTGAAGTCAACTAAAAATCTCCATATTAATCGACTAAAAATCCCCTATTAAAATTATCATATGTATCTAACTTAGTAACGGGACACAAACAACGGGAAAAATGGAAACGCTGTGCAGCTTCAACTTTATTTTCAAAATAGGAAGGAACCGGATGTGTTGAATAAAAGGTACCAAATAAGGAGTAAATTGCAACCACTACAGACATATGCTTGTTTCTTCTACTGTATACATTTTCCAAATTTGCTGTCATTGTACACTAGAGACGGTACCAGTGATTTTTGAGGAGTACTCTGGTGTGTTGAAGAGTAGAATAAAGCTATGTTTTTTTCGGATTCGCTCTTCATGTAGAAAGCTTATGTACATATTTTTCTGATGAGTAATGCGTAATTCTTCTCTCTACAGAGCAACATGGGTTTGTGCGGTGCTCGAAGCTTTGAAGTTTGTGCCAATTCTACTTCACTTCTACCCTTGGTTTAAAAGCGGAACAAAAGAGCCCTTCTAGAAACCGCCGATGATTACTTTTTGGGAGAATCATTGGAGAGTTTCCAGAAACGAAGGTTACTGGCGACTTTCTAACGTCTCTCGTACCCTCCAGCCGTTTCTATATCCTTTTTTTTTCAAATGCACACATGTCATCTTCACCATTGGCGTAGTTACTAGTTATATAAATTACTCAAAAAGTCGACAAGGCAAAGTCATTTTTGAGCTGAACAGAATTAATACATAGATGGGTTAGCCATAGGGAAACTTTACAGGCAGGCCCGTAGTAGAGGTGAGATCAGCTGCCTGAACAACTCGTCGCCACATTTTGGGCGATGATCGCACGCGCGATCATCGCCCCAAATGTGGCGACGAGTTGTTCAGGCATAACCTTCCAGCGCTGAGGAATGGAAGAACATCACCATCCGTGGCGATGCTGCAAGCATGTATGTGCGGGGCGCTGATCTCATCGCCATGGAGGCTGATGATCGCCATCGCTTGGCGATTAGATAGTGTGCGAAGCGAAGAGACGCCGAGTGAAGTACTCAGAGCATCTCACTCGGAGTATGGTGATGGTTTGAAGGTACGTATGAGCAGGTGCGCGAATTGCACAGAATGCATCTGAGCCTACGGACTCAGGCATGTTGATTTTCCCCCAAGAGCACAGCACAAGCTCGAATATGTACGATTTGTCAGAAGCACAGAGGTGCTTCTGCTGCTTCTGACTCGATACTCGTTCTCGTTTGTTGGCCGCAATGCTTCATACCTGTCTCACACGCTAAGTCAGCCTCGAAAGTGATGTGGCAATACGTGAAACACGTATATTTGATCAGTTTTCATGTACGGCCTGTTCGATTCACGATCATACTCCGATGATCACCATACTCCTCTCCAACGCGAAGTGCGATCATCACCATGAAGGTGATGTGCGATGATCGCACTGGACACTTTCTCTGATAACTGCGCAGCACGAACGCAGCCCGAACGGCGTAATGGTTCGGGTAGAAACCCTAGCAGCAAAGGTTGCCAGTCACTGCCATTCTCCCCTTGATTGCTGCCGTCCCTCAGCAATTGCTGCTAAAGGGCCGACAACTCGAGCAGCAATCGGGAGGAGGATGGCAGCAATTGGCAACCGTTGCTGCTAAGGTTTCTACCCGAACCATTACGCCATTTGGTCTGCGTTCCTCCTGCACAGTTATCAGAGTTACTACGGCCCGCAGTCTCAATGTTAATAGAAAGTGAAAATAGAGGAACCATTGTGGAGTTGTAATGTTTGTTCTATCTGCATCTCTTCCTGAAATTTGTGCTTAGAGACCAAAGTGTCGAGCTACGGAAGTCTTTGAAAGGAATTCTCATCTTTCTATTTCTAGCTGACTTCTGCTCTTGCCGCAAGCAAAACGGCGCTTACTCGGAAGATCTCATATGCCTCCCTTTCGCCTGGGTCGAAGGCATCTGTTCAAGTAGCTCAGCTCAGGTAAATCTTTTTCGATGTATTAGATTGGTCCGAAAGTCTTGCACCTAATTTCTCACTTTTTTCAAAGAATGTGAAGTTCATTGTGGATAAATATCAATCAGCAAGATCATCACGATCATGATCCACGAGGAATGGCCAACGCTCTACTAAAGCCCCAGCTCCAGAAGTCAAGAACTCTGGCAGCTGCTAGTCTAAGAAGCTTGAAATCTCACTTTTCGGTCTGGTCAAATCATCGAATTTCTGCTCTCGTAGATGCAAATTCAGGGCTCCGAGGAAGTGGTATTCAGATAGGGATAAGTTAGGAGAATAAGCAGAGTGTGGTAGATCTTCCCAACCTAATTCGGCAGTTTTTTGGCTGGTAAGCTTTGCCACGTGGGGTCGGGCGTTGTCATGAGGTGGAGCAATATGGTCATTTTTCCCAGCTCCAGGCGAGTTGCGTTTGCCAGTTTTTGTAGTTAAAAAGAGAGACTTAGGCAGTTGCGGTGGCTCGGGGGTCAGAAGTTCTCGACACAGCATCCCCTCGGAATTCCACCAAAAACATGGAAAAACCTCCTTTCGTGCACTTCTTTTTTCGGGTGTTTTGGGGATAGTTCGGAACGTGGGAGTCAACTTTTCTCTCGTGTCTGCTTAACGCAAAGCGCCCAACTCTCATCTCCAATGAGGAGCTGGCGATGAAAGTTTCTCCTGTGTGGACGCAGCAGCAAAGATTAACACACACTCGGTCTTGCAAGGCACTCGGTTTGTGGGGGACCTAACCCCTCATCAATTTTCTGTAACCCAGAGCTTTGAGATGTCTGGCGATTAATGTACGACTGCGGCCAGGTGTATCCTATAGTTCACATGTAGTGGCATTTTGATTCGAAGTCTATGGAATTCTAGATCTTAAAAAAAATCTTGGTGCAAAACTTTCCGACCAACCTAATAGTCTCCGTTGCACTGTTTAATTCAATAAGTAGTTCCCATTCAAACTGCTGTTGTTATCTGCTTTAGTTGAACTGCATTTCAGGAAAGGAAAGGACAACAGTGTAATTTGCTACGCATATGGTGTTGTGTACGGTAACGAAGACATGGCGTCTTTGCCCTCATACACGAACATTCAATCACAGCTCGACAGTAACACAAAAATAATCGCTGACGCCTCCGTTGATAGCGTTTCAAGTAAGTCACTGCTAAGGAAGTTTGAGGTAAACGTAACTTTGTCGCTGGTTTGCGAGAATTATATGCGAAGAAATTTTTACCACCTGTAAGCTGGCGTCAAGCGCGTAACCATTTGATGAGGAATACTTCTAGATGCACTTACTATGTCGCTAAAGCGCAAGCGCGCAAGTCAGACGTTAATTGCTAGGGCTGTTCGCTACCACCGCGCCTAGTTTCCGCTTATGCAGTGACGAATTGGCAACCTTACGGTTTTCGCAATAGGAATAGAATCCGCGAGCGAATGCCTTGGTCAGCTTGTAAAGTGTATGAATATGAAAGCGTAGGCCCATCATTTTCCAATTTTAATTTTTTTCACTGACACCACTCGCAGCGGTGAAGCAGGCGCTCATTTGCTAGTTCTAACATATTTTTACATGCAGTACACAGGGTCTAACATGTTAAGAAAAAGGAGACTTGTTAGCACCCAGTAAATACACGTTGTGCGTGTCAGAACGTGTCAGAAACGCGTTAGAAAATCACAATTGTGGTGCTGGTGGGTGGCGGTAAGCGTTACCAGCGGTAAAAGACATCAACCCTGAATAAGGATGGCTGCTACCTCATGTGGGTAACCTTGGTGCAAACTACCTAAATGGATAAATTTTAGGCACCACAAATAACCCATGCAACACTTCAACGACTCCTGTATTATCAACAACGTCAACTCCTGCTTTACCCTCTACTTTGAAGTCAGCCACTACTCCAAATAATCGAATATCCACTCAAGGTTCCCAAACGACTTCAACGGCCTCCATTGTCACTAGGCTGGCAACGACAGAGCCTACGGCTCACTCAAGCAGTCCAAAGTCCATTTCGACAACAGCCATTCCGACATGGACGTCAGCGCAGGGTTTTCCAAGCACTGCATCCCGCACTAGAGTGTCCATGCCTGCTAGCACCTCGACCTCCAATCCCTCAACAAGTTCTATAAAGTCCACTACTCGCTTCAGTACTTCAGAATCTTCAAGTGCTGCTACTACTTCTGGCACTCCCTTGACTCAGGTTACTTCTGCAGCCCAAACTTTCACGTCGTCAACCCCAATGTCACCTTCTCCCACGCCGACGGGTACTATGGCAGCAATCTCATCAACTACTATTGTGGGAACGTTGGGTACCTCTAGAAGACCGAGTTCGACTGTAGCAGCATCAACTTTTTCCTCTACCACGCCATCTGGAAAGACCTTGACATCACCGTTGAGTTCGGCTCCCACCAATATTCCACCGATTTCCACATCAACAACGATGAGCACTTCCCAAAAACCGACTGGAAAGCCTAATCAATCAAGCTCTGCTTCCACCACGATGGGACCCTCCGCACCAACAACTATATCGCCTACGTCGCAAACATCGGTACAGATGACTTCATCTACGTCAAGCACGGGATCTTCAATGAAAACCACCCCAGGCAGCACCGTTGCTTCTGCTTCATCAACAATGTCCTCATCTGAAATTCCTTCATCACCGGCAAAGACGACCATAGCAATTACTAGTTCCCATAGTACTACCGCTACTATGTCGCCTACTTCTTCACTGAGTACAACAGTAACTACTACTTCAACACCTTGTACAGGAGAATACAAATACAGCGGAGATATCGCTGTAGCTTTTGAGCTAACCACGGACTCCATGACTAATGTGAGTTCAGCTTACTTCTCCACTTGCACTCTTCTCGGATTTCATTCTGATAGAAATAAGTCCATATTCATTGAGAGACAATTCTCTTTCTGTTCACACAAAAATGGGCATCTAGGTTTTGAACCTCCATTGATGTGCTGATTCTCCCCTTGGAAAACGTAAGAATCGTGTTTCGCATGAGATTGAAAGATGCAAATCGCACGATTAAGAAATGCATGCTCGGGTAATTTTGTAATCGATAGTTCTATATCAGCAGTGGTCAAAGTACGAAATAAATGCATGGATTTTGAATGGCGTTTGCAGTATATCTGCACAAGTTGCTCATACGAATGAGTTTCGCACAATAATAGGTCACGTTAGACTTCACCATCAGAAGTCAGATCAAAGCGAAGCTAAAATACGACTAGTCCTACTATGATCAGAAAAATGCCCCTGGGTGTTTGATTTTAGCACAATTCTTATTCGGCTCACTGCACTTGAGGCAGGCGGCACTGAATTTTCACTGAGCTCCTGAGAACAGAGAAATTAGTTGTGGAAATTTTTAAATTTTTCTCTTAACCAAGACCCAGAGCGTGGACATGCTGCGGCAAGAGAACCGGAATCACAGTTTTCAAACTCGTAAAAAGCGCAAAGTCTGAAAATAATTTGTCAGAACGAAATATTAATAACTTGAAGAATGAAAATAATTTGTCGTAACTAACTGATTTGATTCCTTCAACTCATTCATTCTACTTATTAAACTTTTATTCCATCTCACTTTATCGCGGCTGTACAAGTCCAGTTCGCAATATTTACTCCTGGATCTGAAGATCTGAGAATATCAAAGATCCTTTCCAAAATTATGATATTTGTAATTTTCCTTGTTTTTCAAATTTTGATAATAACTTTTCAAATTAAACCTCGCACATGATTCAAATTAAACCTCGCACATGACTGTTTTTTATAATAAAATATTCAACAAATTACTCAAGTGTTATAAAATACTAGCGCCCCTTCGGGACGCTAGAAAGTGGGGTGGGGCAGCCACTTGGAGTATGTGCATAAGCTTCACACGTGGGAAATGCTTAGAAAATTAGCAAATAAGCAAAACTAATCATTAACTGAGCTCAAATACAAAAGCCTTCCTATGAGTTGCGTATATTCTATGGGCCTGGCCGCCTCGCAGGTTTCGAGTCTTCTCGCGATCCTAGCGTTGCTTGCAAATTCTTAATCACGCACCTACATGTAAAGCTAATTTCCGATGCAGTGATACTACCTACATTTTTGTCACATTTCTTACATGCTTATGGACCCGTTATGAGCGGCCACTTTCAACTCTGCGCAGGAGTATCTTTCACATGACTTTAGTACTTGTGCACAATACAGTGTGACCTATATCGTGCGAATAATCCCCTGAAATGATTCAAACTTCACGTTGCTGAAATAGTCCAACTGATGAGCTTCTGCTTCAATATACAGGGTGGAAGGTGGTCGACTGAGACACAAATGAGTGCGTAGCGTGCCCCTACTCCACCGGTAGACGTGCATCTTGGTGTTTTCCCTACTAATGGGCCACGGCGGACCCATTCTCCATCCGTGCACCCATATTCAGGCGCTTTTCCCATTTTCGGGCCAGGGAAGACCCATTCCCCTTTCATGGATCTGTATTCTGGCGTTCCTCCCATTATTGGGGCAGGGCAGACCCAATCCATCGGTGGGACTCGTGTCCCAGTGCTTTCCCCAATATTGGCCCCCTTGCGGACCCATTCTCCATCGGTGGACCCGTACGCTGGCTTTTTCCCCACTAACGGGAATCATGCGGACTCGTTTTCTATCCGTGCACCCGTATCCAGGCGCTTTCCCCACTTTTGGGCCAGGGAAAACCCATTCTCCATTCATGGATCTGTATCCTGGCGTTCCCCCCATTATTGGGGCAGAGCAGACCCAATCCATCGATGGGACTCGTGTCCCAGCGCTGTCCCCAATATTGGCCCCCTGCGGACCCGTTCTTCATCGATGGATCCGTACCCTGCCGTTTTCCCACTGTTGGGCCACCCATCCTGATGTTTTTCTGAACTACGGGGCCCCGGCACATCAGTCCGTCATCAGTGCACCCGCACTATTTGTAAATCTTGAAAAAAATGGAAGAAAGTTAGGAAATACTTAGAAAGCCTGATCAATTGCAAAACTCGTTCCAGAAAATGTCATAACAGCTTATAATGACGTGTTCTTCGTTCATTCATTCTGTGTTTGATTGTGCTGCCCTTCTTAAAAACAGACGGATCCTCAAGCTGCATAATCTCCATGGGACCTCAATAATGAGAGGTGCTCAAAGAGCACATCCTATATATGGAAACCGAGTGAATCCTAGCGCTTCGAACACTCATCCTTTCGAAGAGATTCAGTCCAGCGTTCCCAAGATTGAGTGCTGTTATTGACAAAGCTCCATCACAGGGGCGACTCTGCTCCGTACATTGCTGCTACGCATCGTCAAATCGTTGTAAACACTGGTCCCGCCGCGAAATCCCGAATGCACCCGACTTCCACCGCGTCTATGCACTTATGACGAAACATCGGCCGAATGCCCCGTCAGCTGCGCATCCTCGCGAGCCACAGTCTATAATTGAGCTCACGGCTAAAGCGTGCGATCACGTGCTATTCCCCCACGCCTGCGCTCTAGAAAATTTTGTTGCACTACCATGATTTATATAAGAGGATCACTGAAACTTGATAAAAGCTATTTTTTCTTGTGAAGACTTTGTTCAGGAAGTAGAAGCCTTCGTTACAGCCTTGCTCACTTATACAAATAATCCCTACAGGTGAGTTCGAAATTTCGCTTCAAATCTTCTTGGCAACTTTTTTTTCTCATGAAAGGCGTAATTGTTGTAGCTTTGCACCGGATGCCATAACAGAATTAGCTCCAAGCAGCTACATTCTAGCTCCATACCCAAACACAAACTTCTACGGTTCACCGAATAAGTATGGTGTGTTGAGGTAAGTCTCGCTTATCATTGAGATCTCAGATGAACCATTCTCTTTCTCCCTATCTAGCTATCATTTCGCAAGGCTATCCTCTAGTCGTCACTGTAGGCTAATAAAGGCTGCGAGATTTAGCTCTACTTATCGGTTATCGCACCATTCTCACCATTTTAATCACCGTTTTCGCTGCTTGGAACGGCAAATGAGCAGTATACGTCAAACCAAGCCCATTTGTACTCCACACTCACTGTGTTCTAGTGTATCAGAGTCCTGATTTTATTGTCGAGATTTGATTTGAATAAAGACAGTTGTTGTTCTAATGAAATTGCCGCGAACCCGAAAACGTTATTTTGAAGAGAGTTACGGCGGGTATCACACGCAGTGTTGGATCAATGCGATTCAGTGCTCATTCGATAGATTTCAGGGCCTCCGACCTAGACGCCCTACTAAGCACCTTCAACCAAATTCTTGCTAAAAATCCAGTGACAGATGCAAACATAAACGAGTAAGTGTGTACCATCCACTGGCTTTTTGGGTGTCTTCGCTCAGATACACACCTAGAAGCCTCGATAAAATCAGCAGAAATACCGCATATTCACACACACACACACACACACACACACACACACACACACACACACACACACACACACACACACACACACACACACACACACACACACACACACACACACACACACACACACACACACACACACACACACACACACACACACACACACACACACACACACACACACACACACACACACACACACACACACACACACACACACACACACACACACACACACACACACACACACACACACACACACACACACACACACACACACACACACACACACACACACACACACACACACACACACACACACACACACACACACACACACACACACACACACACACACACACACACACACACACACACACACACACACACACACACACACACACACACACACACACACACACACACACGCACACACACACACACCGCACACACACACACACCGCACACACACACACACCGCACACACACACACACACACACACACACCGCACACACACACACACACCGCACACACACACACACCACACACACACACACCGCACACACACACACCGCACACACACACACACCGCACACACACACACACCGCACACACACACACACACGCACACACACACACACCGCACACACACACACACCGCACACACACACACACCGCACACACACCGCACACACACACACACCGCACACACACACACACACACACACACACACACACCTGAACTCTTCCAATGAGGGCGAAATTATGATTTGGAATATGATAAAATAAACACTGACATACAATGTTATTATGACTGGACAATGTTTAAGGTAGCAATATCAAAGAGCAGTCTGACCTTATTATAATAAATTGTGTAAGATGATTCCAGAGAATTCTTTCGGCAGAATTATTATTGGTATAGGTTTTTGGGGTTGCGCTAAGAGTCCCATGGACGTCTTAGGAACTCTGGTTCATGATTTCTATAGAATAGACTGCATGACTGTTCTATGAAAGCTCTTTTGCCCTCTAAATATCTTATAACTGTGAAACTAAAAGATATTTCTTGCCTGAACTGGAGTTCTGGAAGACAGGACAATAAGAGAAGTATAGCAGACACAGGATATTGAACTTTCACGATAATATTCTTGTTTGGGCAGAATTCATTTGTTTTTCTTTCAGTGCATTCGACTTCATTTCGCAAGCAAAGAACCAAGGTAACGATCGCGCAATTGTGCTTGCCGGTGTGAGGTGAGTTTGGTCACATTTATTGAACACAGTGTTAACTCTTTGAAGTTTGACCAGTTTACCCCGGAAATTTAGCGACGCCTTTGTTCAAGAAGCGCAGGCAAAGGCTCAGGGTCTAATAGAGCAAGGATACCAGGTCTTCACCGTTTCGATCGGTAAATGGACAGTGAACATTTGAAGCCCATTTCTATTTGCTAGTGCTGTTTTGCAGGAGGATCGTCAGACTTCAACACGTTGAGTAATGATGCTTCTCACAACTTCAACATTTCAACGCCATACAACTTGACAGAAGCAGACGGGGTCGCAAGCGATATTGGAAAGATGTTGTGTGAGTTCGATGCTGGGTTGCGATTACAATACATAGGAACTTTATAATTCTATATAATAACGGGCTTAGCCTGTTTACATGTGTGTCAGTATGTAAGCACATGGGAAGTCAATCACATCTATTCCCTCGGCCTGGAACGTGACACCACCTACGTGGCGCTGTTGGATACTGTGGGTGTGCTGCCTCGCTAGTGCCGCGTGGGTACTGCGGCGCTCCAGGCTGCGGGAATAGAGATCGTGATTGACGCTTCCTGTATGTATGTATGTCACACCGTTACGAAATTCTACGATTGGTCAGTGATCGTGATGATGAGATCATATAAAAGCCTAGGCACGGGTGTGGTGTGGTGGAGTGGAGTTAGGATGAGGTAGAGCAGAAGGTTGGATAATGTGCAACGAGTCCGCCACTGTCATAAGGGTGCTCCAACACTCAAAAATGGGGGAGACGGGTCTACCACTGAGATAAGGGTGCGTCAGCGCCCAAAGTAGGGAGAAGGGGCCACCACTATGACGAGGATGCTCCGGCTCCCAAAAGTGGTGGAGACGGGTCCACCACTATGATAAGGTGCTCTGGCGCCTAAAAGTGGGGAGAAGGGTCCACTACTATGACGAGGGTGCGCCGGTACGAGACTCCCTTTCCTTCTACGTATCCTACTAGGGATATGCGGAAATCATTTCCTTCCACTGCTTCTCCTTCATCATTCCATTCCATTTGCATCTGAACTCACCACACCCTTCATTCTGTTTATATACACCGGTAGAACCTAATCACTTGATATAAAACAATTATCAGTCAAACAGAAATCATTTCACGAGATCAATTGCAATGAATTGGTTACTTCCAATTTTCCATAGCCCCTAGAGCCAACCAAAAAGCATTGGTTCGATGCGATGAGAAAGGGCATCGTTTACGAGTTCGGGTGAATTTTAGGAGAGCATTGGCGCTACTTGGGAGGGTATATATTCTTATCTCTTAAAATGTAATCACGGTTTCTGTCTTTTGCATACATTGTGAAGAATGCGAGCGTAGCGAGCAAACTATAAAACTAGAAAAGTCCGGCGTCAGCCGGACAGCCAGACTCGTTAGGAGATAACGGAAACTGATACAATGGCGAAAGTTTTTTGTGTAGATGAATGGGAGAACGCTACCCTAGAAAATATCCAGGATTCAACACAGAAAAATTACAGGGTGACAACGAAGGCTTTGGCCAAAGATTTTATTGCAGTTATTTCTTGCGCTTTATAAGAAAACCCGTGACTTTGTTTCCGCGTTGACAAGCCAAACGTCTCGAACACACATGCAAAATTTTCCAATCCATACTTCTATTGGAACCCTGTAAGATCTGCAAATATGAAACGAGGTAGAGATGGAAATGGCCGCAAGTAGAGTCTCAGTGACATCTTTTCCAAGAACTTCTTTTAATTGGCTCTCCAAATCACCAGTTTTCTGCCCAATATTGAACAGGGTATAAGCTTTGTGTCCTTGGGAGATCCTTTTGTAAACTTGTTTTATTGACCAAAAATGATCAATAGACTGTCACCACCACTTTCTCCTACTGGAATGCACAAAACAAAGGGCAAAAGTGGGCAGAGCGAAACCCGGAGAGGTATACTATTTCTTAGGCTCAAGCACATGTGATAGAAATAAGGTGGGTTTTTGACAAAACTTTTCCATCAAGTTTCAAAAGAAAAAGCAACACAAAGTTGGTTCAGACTCTTCATTCCCTGATTTCACCAAACTACCTCAATAATTTTCATGCTCCCTGAAACGGAGACCTCTGGATTTCTGAATTGTCGTCTTTAAAGCACAGAAGTTGAGCTAACTTTCGATCAAATACCAGCTTCCCTAGCATAGACATAACAAGGAAAGAGGGTCATAAATTCTCGACCACTTGCGGCCCTCGTGCGTTGCAGAAGCCAACAGTTTTGTCGACTCCATGAAGAAGTCAGAAGAGATATCCAAAATCCAAGAGTGGATTCTTAAAGCACGTGAATTCTATATAGCCAGGTTAATTTCCGGGCTGCTAATCTGATCCCAGTCTTACAATTTATTATATTCGGCCAAAGACTTTGTTATCACCCTGTAATGGTCGGCTGATTGCTGGCCTAATACCATAGAAAAGTCAGTACCTCTTTAAGTCACCACTCTCGTTCACAGGTTTCTCTTTAGAAATAGTTCCAAAGATAGTGATGAGAAGCAGCATTTTCCCTAGGATCAACATATTGCCATGATAGTATTCCGACATTTAAACTTAGACATTCTAGATTTCAGAGCGCAGGCCCACACCATTTCTCGCTACTTGACATCTCTACGACAAACGCAAAAGTAGGTGGACTTGGAGCGCCTCTTCCGTCGTTAGCTATGCGCATTGCCTCGTCTTGCGTGCCGTGGTGCTGCTACGGCGTTGACAGGAAGAGGGCAGATCATCCTCTGTTGTGACAGTTAACTACAAAAATACTATAAAAATGAGTTATTCGGAAGCATATGCGCGCCTTACGCTAGCGCTGAACGAGGCGAACTTTTGGGGCGGTTCGGATTTTCCCATCCGGCCAGCGCCGGCAAGCTACCGTGCTCCACGCATGTTATCTCACCAGTCGTTACGTTGGGCCACGGCTTCAACGGCGCCTCAGTTGTCCAGGCAAGTCCAGTAGGGGTGGTGTAATTTTTGCCAGGCGGAGACTTGACTGAGCTTCCAAAGCCATCTCCGACTCACATACACCTCGCCGGGGGTGGATCGCCACGTGGCAATGTAGAAAAAACACGAAAATGTGCAGGAACACCTGCACATGTCCTCTCGTCCCTTGCTCCTTTACAGCAAGTTTTGCTGCTCTGCTCGCACCTACTATGGTTGCTTCCCTCGCGAGCATCTGAGGTACTCCTGCATCGGCTAAAAGTGGGAGGGATCACTGACAGTTCAAACTACCGAATGTCTTAGTCTCAGTACGAATATAAGTACGCATTCAAATGTGTAAATAAGGTGGTGAATAAAGTGAACAAATGAGTGATCGAGTGAATGACCTTAGCATGAGCCACAGGCGAGAAGATACACTGTCGTGAGATTTTTTCAGTATCAGAATCATCCATTTGCTACCACGCCGATGCCGCAGTAACGCCTTCTATGCAGCCCGAGACCACGTAAGTAAATGCAATTTTTGCCTCATCATTCGAAACTTTCAAGTTCTCTCTTCTAACACCGATAGACGATTTTGATGGCGTGCGCTCATATAAACTTTGCTCTGAGTTATGTTGCGCGCATTGTATCGTTTTGAAGGCAGTTGAGAATGGTTTTGTTCTCAAATATCTTTCTGCCTAATGAGAACGGCTGATATAATGTGGCGCTTATAATACGCTGGACCAAAGTACCCATTTGATAAACTCGAACTCAAAAATTCTGTTTTAAATAAGTCGAAGACTTAGGTTAGTCAGTCAATTCATCACATGGATAAACCATGTTGAACAAACAGTGCTTGTTGTTGCATTTACGTTATCAATTGTGAAACGGGGCTTTCGCCCCAACATCATTATGGGTTGCTCTCTCGACACTTTAGCAAGCACAGGGTTCAGTAACAACAGCAGCCCATTCAAGGAGAGAATCGCCAAGGGTTCCACAGTGCATGGTCGCTCTACTTGCTCTGAATTCAGAGATATGCGTTTTTAAAATAAGCTACACCTCGGACTATCACATGTCAGAAGTGAAGTGATTGTTGTGATTCGACCTACTCCGACGGGGCAAGACAGTCTCGAGCCACGCTACCACATGAGTAGGAGAGGTCCGAAAACAGAGGGGGACCATTAAAGAAAAGGACAAAAGAGAAAAATCCTGCTTTATGCCATACATTTTAAGTACAACTCTCCTATTTTTCGATTAAAAAAGTCCTGCCTAACCTAGGGCTGCTTTCCTGCACTACTGCTTACTTACTATTCATATTCTCCTGGTTGTCGCTCTCTGATAAGTATCTCGTCCTATGGCTCATTTCCTCCTTAGACGAGAGAAAGCCCCTTAATTTTAACCAGTTTTGAAGAGAGTCCGTTTCTGTGTCGAACCACTGCTTGGCAATTCTGATGAATTTCAAAGAATCTTCAGTAGGTTCAACAAAGAAACTAGTTCAGAACGTCAACATCCACGTCAGTGCCTGTAACAACATCGCCGTCTTGCGGGCAACCATTAATAAATCAAGATGTCGCTTTTGTAGTCGAAATATCCACTTCTTCAGGCAGTTTGGACGCGTCTCAGGTGAGTTCATAGACATTTTCATTCTTCTTGGTGGTTACAGATCCCTAAAATAACGACTGCTCGTTAAGGCTGCTTCAAATTTTATTACGCAATATCTTATATCGGAGGCGGTATTCGACGATTCACATTCCAATTATGCGATCGTTCCGTTCCCAGACGCGTCAACATATAATGCTCTGAGCGGTGGAATAGAAGATTTCGGCAAGCTACGCACCTCAGACTTCTCAGCGACGTTCCAAATGATGTTCAAACTTTTCCCGATTACGAATGGGAACACTTCTGATATTGAGAGGTGAGTCAATTCTCATTTTGTACGCTTCAAACATTGATAGTCTTGCCAACTCCAAAATGCAAAGAAGTAACTGATTCGGTCAGTTTTTTTGTTCCCATCAGAAGCAGCTGCAAGCAACCGTGTTTCATAATATTTCAGTGGCTTGTCTTACACCAAAGACCACGAGTTTCCTCTTCTACGCGACGCATACCCTCGCACTATTTTACTGTTCGCGAACAGGTATGAATCACTATTTCTGTCAAAATTGTATTTCTCTTCACATAGCAATATTGGATTACACCAGAAAAATCCAGACACTTGCCAATCTCTATGGAGTAGGATTCTCCCGTGCCGTTCGAATTGTTGACTGAAATTGCTTATTTCAAAGGGACCGTCTGTTTGACATCACTACACTCTTCAGTAGGCAAGGGGGTGATAACGTTCTTTACGGATGCCGACCGCCAAATGCCTCATTTCTCAAGAAGTTATCGACATAGTGGAAAAAGCCTCTGTATTTCTCTCAATCCAGTTAGGCAATATCTCACAGATTCTACGTTGCGGTGCTCGCGGTTACTAGATAGTTGAGAAGTGATTGTTAGTACTACAAGAGCTGATATGCTTTAAAACAAACCAAGTTCGGGGTTGTGGACCACGGATCTCCCTCTTACGAGGGATCCCAGCCGATTTGCTGCGAGGCTACGTGGCGCGACCCCAGGTGGCGGATAGGGGGTTTACCGCGGACCAAAAGCAGCCATGCGCTTGCCCTGCGACGCGGGTAGATCTAGGGGATGGACTCCTTAGTTCGACAGTGCTGGATTCGACACATATGGCCGGCATATGAGTGTGAACACGCACTCGCGCGTGTGGGTGTGTGCTAATGCTTCATGTTGGCTGTATCCTGCAGTCCGGATTTGGCCAAAAGCTCGCATTCTAACGACTGGGAAGCGCATGAGAGGCGATCTGGGGCCGCCTCTAACAAATAAGTCCCTCGTCCACGGGGAAGGGAATCCTTCCCCTCAACAGTCGAATGCCGGCGACAGGCCGTGGTGACAGGCCGGCCGAAGAAGACCCACGTCACGTCGTATGGTTATGACGTCAATAGTGCCTGAGAAGAAAACTACGGCGTACACGGGAGTCGACGCGCACTTTCGGGGCCCGGTTAGTGTGAAAAGTATGCGAGGGTCCCCGATGCTTCGCGAACGGCGGCATCGGGGGGCAAGCAGGCGAGTCGTTAAGGAGGACAACGTAGCCAAGACGCGAATTGCGACTTTGAACGTCGGCACGTTGACAGGTCGCTCGTGCGAGTTAGCAGCCGCACTAGAGCGCAGAAGAATCGACATATGCGCGGTTCAGGAGACGAGATGGTCAGGCAGTAAGTCGAAGGACATAGGATGTGGCTACAAACTCATTTACCATGGCAGCGCAGGTACCAGAAGTGGCGTCGGAGTCGTAGTCTCAGAACGCTACCGAGACGCAATAGCAGAAGTCCAGCGTTTCGACGATCGGCTTATGAAAATTGTCATCGCCACTGTTGAACTGCGGCTCCACTTCTTCTCGGCATACGCTCCGCAAACTGGCTGTTCTGAGCGTATCAAGGACGACTTCTGGGCGTTGCTTGATGAGAAGACAGCAGAGGTGCCGAAGGAGGATACTCTTGTCGTTGCGGGAGACCTCAATGGTCACGTGGGAGAAACGAGGAGCGATTACAGTTGTCATGGTGGGTTCGGCTACGGTACACGTAACGAAGACGGTGAACGTATTCTGGAGTACGCCGAGTCTCACAACCTCGTCGTAACGAACACATGGTTTCAAAAACGTACGTCTCATCTTGTTTCCTTCTATAGCGGCAATACGAAGACACAGATCGACTATGTACTTTTGCGTCGTCAAGATCGAAAGCTGGTCACTGACGTGAAAGTCGTGCCGTATGAGACAGTAGCGACACAACATCGGCCACTGATCTGTTCGTTGAAAATCACTCCACCGAAGAGGAAGTACGAGGAGAGATGCGGACCAGCTCGAATCAAGTGGTGGAAACTGAAGCAGAAAGAGGCCGCGGTCATATCTCGCATTCAGCTACCGCCTGTAACTAGTGTTGAGAAAACTTGGCGGAAAGCAGCAGATGTGGTCGTAGAGGCAGCGCGGTCTGAACTTGGTGCGACTAAACCAGGTCGAAGGAAGACCGACAAGCAACCTTGGCTATGGACGGACGAAGTGAAGTCGAGGGTTCGGGAGAAGAAGCGCATGTACCATGCCTTCCTGGACAGCAAGACAGACGACCGCTGGCGTAAATACTGCAAAGCGAAGAGAGCAGCGAAAAAGGCGGTAGCGGTGGTGAAAGCCGCACATTACGCGGATGTCGAAAAGAAGCTAGACACGAAGGAAGGCGAACGGCTCATATACCGGCTCGCGAAATCTCGTAAACGTCAGATGGAAGATATCGAAAAGTTCCATGGCGTCAACGACGAGCATGGCCACCTTCTAATGGACCGCAGGAAGGCAATGAAGCGATGGCGTGATTACTTCGAGAATGTCTCGACGGAGGAATTCGCCCATCCACCTATTCCCTATGTATCGCCAACCTACGGGCCCGTGCAGGCAATCACTACCGAGGAGACGGAGGCAGCGCTGAAGCGAATGATGTCACATAAAGTGACTGGTCCCGATGACGTGGCAGTGGATCTATGGAAGTCGCAATGCTGGGGATCTGCTGAATGGCTGGCGAGGTTCTTTAACCAGATAGTGGCGGAGAAGATAGTGCCCTCGGAATGGCAGCGGAGCACCACAATCCCGATATGGAAGCGCAAAGGCAGTCCCGCTGACTGCGCTAACTACCGACCTATCCGCCTGCTGTCCCATACCATGAAGGTTTTTGAGCATGTCATTGACCGCAGGATTCGCGATATCGTGCGGCTCTCCGCTAACCAGTGCGGATTTGTAGCTGGGTGCGGCACCACTGATGCCATACATGCTGCACGTCTCTTGGTCGAGAAGCACCGTGAGAAACAAAAGCCGCTGCATCTCGCCTTCCTTGACCTAGAAAAGGCATTTGACCGCGTGCCCCATGAAGTCATCTGGTACGCTCTTCGGCAGCATGGCGTTCCTGAAGAACTTATTGAATGGGTGCGGATTCTTTACACCAGTCCAAGAAGTCACGTGCAGGCGGCTGCTGGCATGTCTACGGATTTCCCCATTTCCGTTGGTGTGCACCAAGGCTCTGCTCTGTCCCCGCTCCTCTTCATTGTGGTGATGGATGTTGTAACACGGGATCTGCAGAAACCCACGCCATGGACCTTGTTGTACGCAGACGACGTCATGCTCGCGTCTGAAGACAGGCAAGAACTCGAGCGGCTGACACAGGCTTGGAGTGACCAACTTGCACGCTTCGGCCTACGTCTTAACGTCAGGAAGACAGAGTACTTAACAACCAGCGTGGATCAGCCCGGTACCATAAGCGTAGACGGCGCACAATTACCGAGAACGGAAGTGTTCAAGTACCTTGGGTCAGGAATTTCATCTGACGGTAGCCTTTATCATGAAGTTGTAGCCCGAGTTAATTCCGCATGGGGAAAGTGGCGCTCGTTGACCGGTGTTCTGTGTGACAAGAAGATCCCGGACCGACTGAAATCGAAGATCTATCGTACCGTCATCCGTCCCGTTGCTCTCTATGGCGCCGAATGTTGGCCCGCAACCAAGGAAGTAGAACGTCGCCTCAGCGCTATGGAGATGAAGATGCTTCGCTGGATGGCTGGAGTAACGCGGCTCGATCGAATCTGCAACGAGGACATCAGAAATCGGTTTGGCGTTGCGGCGATATCTGATAAACTTCGCGAAATTCGTCTGCGATGGTATGGCCACGTTCTGCGTGCCGAGGAAGGAACCGTCCGCAAAGTCGGCTTTGATCTCGAAGTCTCCGGCAAACGGCCTAAAGGTCGACCAAAGCAACGCTGGCTTGACACACTCCATGCCGATCTTAAGCTAGCTGGTATCCACCCGGACCAAGCGCGCGATAGGGCCAAATGGCGTCAACAGACCTCTAGAGCGGACCCCGCGACTAAACGGGACAAACGCTGAAGAAGAAGAAGAAGAAGAAGAAGTTCGGGGTTGTGGAAGTGCTTATGTTTTGGTTATTTAGCACCTCCTTTTCAATCTTTTTCTATGTTTTTGAAAGTTGGAGGGGAAGCTGACAATGAGTCTACTGTTGGTGAAGACCTGTACATACCATAGTTCTGAGAGACCGAGAGAGGTCTCTTACCCCTATATCTGCTCTGTTCAGTTCAATGTCGTGTCAAGTAGTACTAGGTAAAAGTCGAACAGGTCCTGATCTTGACAAATTAACCAACCGACCCGTAATTATCGTCAAATTACGAAAATTGTCGCAAAGGAAATCTTTGGGAAGCAATACGATAGAAATGTAGACTACTGAGTGACATTGGTACCATAAGACCTAACAACATTCACAAATACGCTTATTGTTATCGAAAAAGTTGTTCAAAGAGTTCGATGTTGGCATGGGGTGGACATAAACACGGAGTTGCACGTATCTCCCTTTTGCTCCCAACCACTCGCAAACCACGCCCGCAATCAGGTAACAAAAACCAAAAGGAAATTGAATTTATTACGTACTGGTTTGTAAACCGCACTTGTTCTCTTGGTAGAAATTCTTTCGGTAAGGTGAGAAGTGGAGAATCGTTGCGCTGAGACGTTATGCTGGCAGCAACTATGATATTCGACATGCAGTTGAGGGCATTATCCGTGCAAAAAAGTTCAATCCGCCGTGATCTGAGAAATTTAACCTCACGTCTGTGAAGTCACGGGCATAGAGCTCAACGGCCTTATTGACTTTTTGTATCCTCTCTTGCTGGCCACACTATTTTTCTCTATTCCCTCCCGCGGTTTCTACGCTTAGGAGCATTTCGCGGCCACTTTCAAATACTGCAGAGTTCGCCATAGGGCAGATGCGATATGGGTGCGATACGCGCACCTTCTCCGCACCTGCCCTGTGATGGAAGCCAACGCTATTCGCCTAGTGCGCGATGGGGTGCGCTTATGGCACCATAGTCGTCTCTGTTCGCGTGCAAGTGAGCTTATGCTGTTCATGAAAGCGAGGCAGGCACTAAAAAGGCTGGAAAAGGATAGTCAAACCTAAGAAAAACTTTTATAAGTTGAGAAATTGAAGGCATTTTTTTTCTGAGAAAAGTAATTGTTTAGTTGAGGGTTTCGTGGTTTAATGTGCTTTCAGTATTGCGTTCGTCCATTCTGGTGCTAATGTGCATGATATACGGAACTACTGCAGAATGAAAACGTATGTGTGACACCTCCGTAAAGGGGAGAGTTTCTTCGCAAAAATTCATCGGACGATCATACGTACCCCCCCCCCCCATCTGCTTTCTCTTTCCTACGTACCAAAATACGTAGGGACGGTTTGGATTGTCGTACTCGTGCTATACCCTGCGGTGGTGTCGCTGTTATATGTCTCCACAAATGGAGCTGTGCTGCAATTTCCATTGCGAAAAGAGGACTGATATCTGGGAATAATATCTTCAGGCGTTGATCATTCCATGTTGGATACCGTCTTCAACAGTACAGTATCCTCATAGTAGCGACACAGGTACGGAAACAATGTATAGTGTAACTCAGACACTGGAGTGATACTATGCCCGCCGAAGGCAGCTGAGCTCGCCTGTCATTGAGAATTGAGCTGCCGAAACGTCATAATCGAGGGGTTTTATATCGTCATGGTCCTTTTCCGGATCTTCGCCCTAGAGAAGGTATTATCCTCGCCCCATTCAACGGATTTCATCGCCCCCTTTAAGTGGCTTCGTGGCCCTATTGCTGGGTTTTGTCGTCCCAAAACCACTCGTCGGAGGGAATAATTCCGCCGCACGGGTCCAGGGGCCTTTGGGAGAGCCGCGGACCTGTCTGCTAAAAACCCCTCAATTGAGTGTTGAACAACATGGAAACGCAAACAAACTTCGTAATCGCCTTCTGAACAACTAATAGAGCTATGCAAAACTAAACTCTTCAGAGCTTCACAAGAGGCACAATAAAACCCAAAAATATGGACCGGGGACGTGCAAAAACGTACAAAAAAAAACAAGAAGAAAGCCGCAAAAAAGTGCTAAGTTGCAGTGGCGCTCAAGTGAGAGAAAGAAGAATAAGAGCAGTCAGTACTAAAGCAGCACATGCTTCAAAATTCAAAAACAACCACACACTTATGATAACTCGTAACAATGAGCAAAATAATGGAGAAGATATCATGAAAGAGTCCTCAAAGGCCGGGTTAACAAAAATGCAATTAGTATTCAAAAAAATGAGTCAGGAATCAGAAAAAAATCCTATTTCGGCTAGAAGTCACATTTCGGCTTGAATACCCAAGTTCGGTTTGAGCCCCTAATACATGGTGAAAATGTCTAAGATCAAGTAAAAGCCGAATCTGAGTAAGTTAAACGTCAGATCCGAGTTAAAACGTCAAAGCCAGAGGTAAAGCGTCTGAGATCGTGAGAAACGTGTGAGACCGGTTTAACGTGGCTGAGATCGGGTAAACGTCTGAGTTCAAGTTAGCAAAAACAAATCGATCGGAATATACTTTGGTGAAACGTCATAAATTAGAAAGCACCAAAAATTTCCATTCTGAAACCATAAATTGTTCCCACTCTAGCTTCATCCACCAACCTCGCTCATTTACAACGAATGTCCTCAAACATTACTCAGGTGATACTGACCAAGCCAGTGAGCTACGAAAGAACTCAAAAATGCTCTCTTTTTATCATGCAATAAAAAACTATCACTCTCCTACTCGCTCCTTCTCCACCACATCACTTGCGCGCAAAAAATACAGCACGAGATAAGGTCTCGTCGAGGAAATTTAGATGCTATCCTCTTCAAGTTGAAGGATGAGGCGTAAAAATAGAACCACTCAAAACAAAACAAGGGCATATTGGAAGAAAACTCAAGAGTACACAGCTACTCTGTGCAAAATAACATATTGGTCATAAGAAATCTTCACATCCCACTTCGAGAAAGTTTTCAAATCCAGCTTTTTCTTCCGCGGCGTCGTTATCATTCGGTAAGCGACGTTGTTACGACGTTGAAGATGATTGTTCTCCTTTTCTGGAAAACAGAAGTACTGCAGGTACGACTCATTGGATTCTAGTCTTACGAGGAACTTACCGGTTTAGGGATAAGCTTCGTTCCCTTCATCACATACTGTCTATCATCCCCTCTGAAATGTCCGTTTTATATGCACATGATCATCAATCACCTAAAACTTAGGAAAATATTGGCTTAACTTTACAGGGCTACTTTTTTACAGGGCTCGATTTATGGAGAGGGAGCAGTTAGGGGTCCACCGTATTCGATAGTCCTTGCAGTATTCCAAGGCTTTCTTGCGTTTCTCATTGTCATTGCCGAATTTCAAGAAGAACCTAAAAAAGTCGACCTCAATTCAGGAAAATGGTGTGAGTAATCATTAGATGAAATGACTCACTGTGGGGTTGACTATCAGCTCCTCAGCTTCCATGTGTTATTCGGGTTGACCCAAGGAGAGTCCAGGAGGCAATCTGAATCATTTGCAATTGGAAGCAGATGCTGCTGCGGAGTTTTCCTACTCACCTATTAAGGTTTCGACTATGTTCTCTGACACATCTTTGAGTTCTTCCCTCTTCGATCCCCTTCCGCTCACTCTGTGTGAGTAGTGCAGTATGGCTTCGACTGGGTCACAGGCCTGAAAACGGTTACTGGAAGTCTCATTTTTGGAAACAGGTATCAAATAACCATTTTTTGGAAATAGCGTCAAACCTTCACTAGATGGAACCGCATGAAGTCAGCACAGTGTCCTTATCAGTAGCCCTTCCAGACTTTTTCCACCTAGTCATCACTTCTTCCAGATTGAACTCCTCAAACAGCTAGGTATGCCTACTGCAGCTGCGTTAATCGCATCGCACCCACCACGAACGGCTGTTGATTTGGGACTATCCATGTGCCCGCAATTCCCAGCGGAAAGATAAACACCAGGTGGCAGCCTCATCTGAGCCATCCTCGTGATGTTGTTGATTGCCGCCTTCACTGCGTTTCGTAGAGCCTCCTGACTCGTCAACATCCATCTAATGTTGTATTGCTGCTAATGATCACCAATGCATTGATGCCCGGAAGGAAAAATACTCACAACGGTCGACATGCCAATTACTGTTTCCAACAAACTTTTCACGACGCTCACCAAATCTCTCACCACCGAATCTGACGAATTTGGCATCGAAATTATAGCCTTGTGTATCGCGAGGTTTTTACCACTGTGCACATTCGAAATGATCATCTGCATGATTTGAGGAGGGAAACAGAAAAGTAGTAGTCCGCACCGTGGAGTTTTTTTTAGTTTTTACCACGTCGGGCATGACATCATGCACTATTCGGTCAAAAAAAAAGAAAAAAGAAAACATGCAAAACTCCACGGCGCGGAGTTTTCGTCATTGAGGAGAAGAACAAGACTTACCTCAGAATCCGTGAAGCTCCACATGTTCGCCAGTACATCCACAGCGCGGGCGTGTTCTGCAGCGATTTCGATGTCGATGGTCTGCGGCTTCCATTTTGCGCAGGATTCCTGCAAAAAGAAAACATTTTCAAACAAGAAACATTCACACAAACTCTACAGAAACGTAAGAAAACGAAAAACACGCGCAACACCTCGACACGAACGAAAAAAACAAGGGTCAAAGGTCGAAGTTCCAACTCACGGCGCCCAATCCATTAAGGGGCTGCTTCTCTATGCTCGGCGGGTGGAGCCGAATCCAGCCCCCCCCCCTCCCCCCACCTCCGAGCAGAAAATGAGGCCATAACTCAGAGTAGTGCCGTGCGAGCGGGCTCCGGTAGACCAGGTCGCGGACACATTTTGCGGCCCGCTCACACGGTTGTCGTAGCCTCTCGCACGATTGTCGTGGCTCGCTCGCATGGTGTTACGGCGAATTCGCACGGTGTCGCGTCCCGCTCGCACGGGATTTGCCGTGCAAGCGGGCGCGACGGTCGTGCGGGCGGGGTGCGACAACCATGCAATCGGGCCGCGACAAGGCTGCGACCAGCTTTTACCGAGGCCCGCTCACACGGCTCTTTGTCTGAGAACGTGACAATGCCAATCGAGGTCCCAGTTAGAATTGTATTGATTTGAGGCTGCGGGTGGGCGGGGCGGAGCGTGGCCATTAGGATAGAGCTGCATTCGTTGAGCATAATTCCACTCCAGTGTATGAGTAAGTCGTCATAATCGAGCAGTGCATTAGAATTGGCATTGTAATTTATCGGTTGCCCTAAGCGAGAAGTAATTCTTTCTTCGAGCGGAACCACCAAAAAGTTCTTTTCTGTTGTATGCGATCAACTTTAGTAGCGCAACAACAACGTTAGCATGTGCGCATAGATAAAATCAGAGCACAAATCACATTGTGTCTCTTAGCTATAGCGAAGTGTGATAACAGCTTTTTAGGAACTACTTTTGCTCTAGTCATAACTAGTCGTGTAGAGATATGCACAACAAATTTAAAAAGCAATCACTTGCAGTGCAGAAGATGTTCAGTCTGCGATGGGAAGGGCTACCGAACTGAAGTCAAATAACGTGACCATTCTGACCATATCTGTGAGTGACGCTGATTCCATCAATCTACGGCCGCTCTCCAGTTCTTCGGAATATAATTGGAATTTGTCGGTGACAGACGCAACAGCGTATCATTCATTGGCAAAGAGCATTGTTTCATGTCTCCGTAAGTTTTTCATCCATTTCTTTTCATGGCGCTGAGGGTTCTTAATTCGTGAAAACCATTTTAGTGCAAATCGGCAGCATTTGCCAATAGTTGGTTCAGTGCTGAAACTATTGTCAGAATCTGCACACATGGAGTTATAATGCATGCGGAAATCTCATCTTTTCATTATCTTTAGTTGTTCCTAGATACCAATATGAGCGTTCCGGTCTTTCTTCGTTCATTTGCTGTATAATTCATAATTGAATTGTCCATACGTTGGAATGTTGTAAATAAAAGTTTCAGCAGTTTGTTTCACATGTCATTTATTCAAGCGCTTGCTTTTCGGCTTCGTCTGTGTGGGTTTATTCACAGTTCCTCTCTCTTTTGACCGACTTCGTCTCCTGATGTCAAGAATGATATACCATCTTGAATCCTGCCATATAGAGCCAGAACAAACAGTTCATGTTAATGTAGATTTGTCTTCTTCACCAGATCTTTGGTTCATCAAAAAAAGCCATAGAAAAGTGGGCACTATTCGGCTAGTTCTGCCCCAAAATTTCAAACTAGAAACTTTTGCCCAACCTTCGTCTAGGGGTTATTTGACGTGCTGGATACGAATATCTTATCCATTATGTGCCATAACCCCGTTTTGTAGGGTTACGGTAGGCAGACTGTGGACACGGTATCTCACAAAATCCTTTCAAATTTTGCATAGAGGGGTTGTTTTAGGCGCTGATCACGATTATTATTAGGTTGGTGCAAAAATAATGCGCGTTTTCGCTGCTTCATCTTCGGTGCAGAAAACCTCCGGTGTTTCTTATCATCGGTATGAGAAGTTGCACATTGTTTTGTAGCAAATTTCATGGCCTTTTCAAATATATCATGCATTTTGGGCGAAGTTCATGTTTTTGGCGAATTTTTAGTTGTGGAACGAAAGGCGCCAAAACAAATTTTTGCCACTCTTTTCAGCGGGCTGATACTCGACGGCATCGCAGCAGGATACCACCATAGTTTTGCCGAAGGGAGTGTGAGCGAATGCATTCCGCCGAGCTGTTCCCGGATTTTTCGGCCTGGTGTGCCTTGCTTCGAAAGTAAGGAATGTCGCATAGGTCTTCCTGGGGTTTGCGACCCCAAACTGATGACAATTAACAAAGAGCACCCATCCAAAACAACATATTTGGTTTCGCAAAACATTGCCGGTGATTGTTGTCAGACCATCCCTCCCTTCAGTAAAAATGGAAGAATGAAAAAGCTCGACGAGTTGATGTCGCGCATACTGAATAAGTACCACATTGATCCTCGTTGAGAGGTGTGCTTCGTACCTTTGTAGTGAAAAAATTGCGACCAAACAGTCGGTCGCTTAGTGATTAAATATGAAGTATAGACACTTTTCGACAAAATGAGGTGCCTTGCTCAACCGTTGGACGAGGAACATGCACCGAAATACTCCCAGAAACCGAGGCAACACCAAAATAAGGTCACGGCGACTTTGTGGTGAACTGCTGCCAAAATTGCTCACTGCAACCCATTCATTCTTCCTAATCTGGTAAGTGGTTTCTAGACGTAAATGAAATAAATTAGAAACTTAACGGTGTGACCCCAGCGTTGCTCAATAAAATGGATTCTTCACTCCCACAGGGTACCGTCCAGGCACACCCTGCACGACAGATTCTTCACAGGTTCGAGCAACTGAGCTAAGAAGCTCGGACTCCTACATCATAATCAGCAAGCTTCTCGCTCACCGACTACCGCTTCCCCGAGAACCTGGACGACTTCTTCCGGGAGAATTTTCTCAAAGACTAAAGTGATACCAAAACTGCCCTCCGGAAGTTTGTTGATTCTAGAAGGTCCCGTCAGAAACGCACGGTAGTCGGAGAACGTCTATCTTATTCCTAAGATTCACGGATTACAATAGTTTTAAGCCTATTGAAAAAGACCGATTTTGAAAAGAGTTATGAGGTTCGGAATCAAAGGCATGAAAACGCGCATTATTTTTGCACCAACCTAATAAGTTTATTTTGCATGCCTCTTTCATTTTATACCCGAAATCGGCATTTTCTCCCAATTTCCTGACGTATGTCTACCATTTTTCTACGAAAATGGAGTTACGGTATGAAACGGATACGATTATTGTTATCATTAATATCATTCCACCTGCGAGCAGTGTCCGCGAGTGGTCGGGTGCTTGCCTTCTTCTCTGACTGCCCTTCATTGTACTACTTGTTAGCGACTATCCGCTGGATCTACTTATATTCACTCAATCACCTTGCCTCTCAGGAGTAATGTGAGTACCTCACTGGCACGGTACGAAGTCCTAAGATCTTTGCGCCACCATCACAGGTCCATTAGCCTGATTTTCCTTGTTCTACCCATTTGCCGATTTGGTTTAGTCGGTTGAATGGGCCGATTCTTTATGACTGGTGAAACTTCGTGAATAGTTTCCTTGTGGCTGGGAAACTGAATTTGTTCAATTTGATTAGCCATTAGCAAAGGTCTATTGGTCCAATTAGCTTGTCGTGTACTATGCCTAAAACATCTCTTGCTGGTCCCGTTGCTCAGAGTCTCAGAAAACGACAAAGTACCGACCAAACAGCAAATCAACGAAACAACTAGACCTCAACCTCCGTGCGATGGCCCTGCTCGATGATAAATCATTGCGATCGCACGTGAGAACAGTTATTTCGCTGTTGGTGGAAGACAGAAACAGGATGGCGGCCATGCTCGATAAGTATCAAGAGTTACATGCGGCGGTTTCATCACTTAGATCTGAATTTGCTACTCTCAAATCTACTTATTCACCTTTGCTAACAAGATCTGAATTTGCTACTCTCAAATCTACTTATTCACCTTTACTAACACTACTCCAGTTTCTCTTACCACAACTAATTGTGACAGTTCTACATCTACGTTGACTAAAAACTCATCAACAACCATAGCAAAGAAGTGAGCATGTTGGGCTTTTCTGCCAGTGATATTGAGATCCTTCTAGAAGCTGCGCTGGCTTGTAATATATTTCGCTTCAACAACACCTTCTACGCACAAAAACGAGGCCTTGCAATGGGGATCCGCATTGCCCCCTTGCTCGCCATTGTATTTCTCGATTACATCGAAAAAGCGTCGCTAACGAAAGGAATACTATTCTACAAGAGGTACATCGATGACGTGTTTGCAATTGGTTCATCACTTTCTGTCCTGACCTCCACGCTAGCCGAATTGAACTCGAAGGACGTGAACGTAAAGTTCACAATGGAAGAACCTGGCAAAGACGGATTCCTCCCGTTTTTGAACACTCGAGTTCGATTTCGCAATGGAATACCGGAAATTCGCTGGTACAGGAAACCATCATCGAAGAACATCATACTGCATTCACGAAGTGCTCACCCGACATATATGAAGGTGAATGTGGTTCGGAATTTGAAAAGAACCAGCGAACGAATTCCAGGGAACGACAGACAAAGTGAAGAAAGAATCCAACGGATTCTCTCCGAGAATGGTTATAAAAATGGGAGTATGAACACATGGAGACCTTTTTCGGCTCCTGATGGGATCGCGCTGGTGTTGCCGTATCTAAATGAATACACGTCGAAACAAGTCAACATCGTCGTGAAGAGATGCGCACTCCCAGTGAGACTGATCTTCCGACCTCCCGCCACTCTCAGAGAAATCCTGACGTCGTCTCGGATGTATGAAAGTGGATGCGATGCTGAGGAATGTCACTACTGCAGTGATCACAAGATCTGCCATCTCCGCGGAACGGTATGCATGATCACTTGCAGTAAGTGCGGACAACGATATATAGGAGAAACTGGACGACCGTTGAAGGAGCGGCTGAATGAACATCGTCGAGCGCTCGCTTGCCCACAGTCATACCCCACGAACTGTTTCTCTAAACACCGCACAACGGTGCACACTCGAGAAAGTCCTCCATCCATCCACGTCACAGTGTTGCATCGTCATCTCGAGCATCCCCTTGAAAGGAAGATCATGGAAGCTCGAGAAATAAAGCGGCACCATCCAGAGATTAATAGTAGGGATGAGCTGACTGAGGCACTAAAACTCATCGCTTGACCACGACCGCTCCACTGGTCTGGGTGTTGTAGTTGTTTATCGTACTTATCATTGTGCAACTTGTTTGCCGCAATATGTACTGTATTCTTACTCTTCACCCTCCCTGCATAGCGACCGGTTTGTCATTGTCATTCTCATGTAAGCGACTGTTATTGTAGTTATTGTAGTGTATTGTATTAAGGTCTGACGAAGGCGCTAAGCGCCGAAAGCTCACTGAATAAGAATAAAATACTAACAACGAAGCGCTCACTGTTACTGATCAAGATATAAAAACTCATCAATTGTAAAAGCTTCTGAAGGGATTGAGCGTAGTCGCTCAATAGTCATTGCAGGCCTACCCGAGTGTAATTCTGATCAATACTCCCTCAAGGTAGTTCATGATTGCAATCTATCAGGTTGTAACATAAGTTGGAATTTTGGGATAAGTTCCAAGAGCTCTGTGGAAATCACTCCATTCTGACATACCGCTGAGGCCGCCCTAATCTTGTTGGTCGGACTCCTTGGAAAGGCGAAGAGCTTGCAGAGAAATTCTTAATTCCGTATTATGTAGAATAAATCAAGCTCTAGCCATGCGCCGACTATCAGATCACAAGAACGTCTGCTGAGCGAAAACCGATTTGCCAAAGTCAGTGACCTCTAGCACTGCCCGACTCAGTTCTTTGCCTCGCAGTCCACGGATTTCCGGAGCAGCGGAGCTTCTGCTGTAAAAACAGCAGAAGACCAGCGAATTTTATGGTGCATACTTCGACTGATATCTATTCTTATTTGACTTTTTGCAAAACTTTTTTATCGAAAACTTCAAAACAGCGGAAACTTATGTTACAATCTAATAGTTCGAGACGTGATAGACTTTTTGTCGGTTGATTCACTAGCAGTTTACCTTCTAGGTCGTCCTCTGGGTGACCACCCACGCTTAGTTAAAGTTGTCCGACCTGCGTCCTTTTTCTCGAAAATAATGTTAAGACGAGCTCCGCGTTTAAAGTTTTTCAAGATTAGTGGTACTGATGGTGCGGTCCGGACCTCTGATGCCCTTTTTGCTTTGGCCCCTAAAAGTAGTTTCAGGTCACTTCTGGACAAAGACACAACAGATACACTCACCCGATGGCCGCCTCACTCAAAGCCTGAAAACTGAACATTCAAAAAGTTTTTAAAAAATTTTGAATTTTTTGAAAAATTTCACGTTTTGCAGGTTTCTTTCAACCTGGCAAGAGCTCAGATCAGAGCGAGGGTTGTGTGAGGTACATGGTCCATTGTCCGGATTCTGAACAATAACCTCATGCTGGTAAGTTTTACCCTTTTTATTACCTCTGCAATTGTGGTTCGATAGCAGCAGATCTAAAGAACACTTCTACGTAACTCCTTTAAACGGTGATCTTCCACCGTTTTCAATGTGTACTGGAACTGCACTTAAAAATACTACCAGTACGTAATATTTTCCGTTACTGTTGATGGGTTTTCAAGAATACCACTTTTTTAAAAATAGACCTCTCTTCCTCTGCGGGCCACAGTTATTGACAGTTGCGTGTCACGGATTGCGTGATTACAAACAAAGTCACCCAATGAATTTAAGACAGGATTAAACTCAATTGATGTTCAAAATAACAATCAAGGCAACCTACTATGGGCTCGTAAACACAACGAAATGAGAGAGTATCAGAAACTGAACGGAAATCCTCTTATATAAATCATGGTAGTGCAACAAAATTTTCTAGAGCGCAGACGTCTAGCACGGGTCTAGCACGTGATCGCGTGCGCTCGCCGTGAGACTCAGTTATAGACTGTGCCTCACGAGTATGCGAAGCTGATGGGGCATTCGGCCGATGTTTCGTCATAGGTGCATAAACGTAGTGGAGGTCGAGTGCATTCGGGATTTCGCGGCGGGACCAGCGGTTAGCGGGCTCGAGCCCTCCAGGCGAAACAGTGTTTACAACGATTTGACGATGCGTAGCAACAATGTACGGAGCAGGGTCGCCACAGTGCGGAGCTTTGTTGTTGACTTCACTCATCTTTGGAACAGTGGATGATAACCACTGCGAAAGAAGTGTGCATACCATGGGGGATGTATCGAAGGATTCACTCGGTGCCCTCACTTAGGATATGTTCCTTGCGCACCTCTCTTTGAGGTCCCTTGGGGATGATGCACCTTGAGAATCCGTCTGTTTTTAGGAAGTACAATCAAATGCACAGCATGAAGAACGCGTCATCATAAGCTGTCGTGACATTTTCTGCAACTTGTGCAGTTGATCAAACCTTCCAAATATTTCCTGACTTTGTTCCATCACATTCGAGATTTGCAAGGAGTGCAACTGCAGCGATGACGGACAGATGAGCCGGGGCCCCGTAGTCCAGAAAAACATCATGGTAGGTGTTCACCGATCGAGAAAGAGTCCGCCGTGGCCCAATACTGGAAAAACGGCAGAATACGCGTCCGTCGATGAAGAATGGGTCCGCCATGGGCAAACACTGGGAAAATGGCAGGGTATGGGTCCATCGATTGGGAAAGGGTCCGCCGTGGCCCAGTACTGGTTGAAACAGCAGAATACGGGTTCACGGATGGAGACTGGGTCCGCAAGGGGCCGATTAGTTGGGGAAGCGTCAGGATACGAGTCCCACCGATGGATCGCGTTTGCGCTGGCCCAGTAGTGGGAAGAACGCCAGGATACAGATCCACAAATGGAGGATGGATCTGCCCTGGCCCAACATTGGGATAAGCGCCAGGATACGGGTGCACTGATGGAGAATGGATCCGCTGTGGCTCAATAGTGGGGAAAACGCCGAGATGCACATCTGCTGGTATAGTAGGGGCACGCTACGCGCTAATTCGTGTCTCAGTCGACCATCTCTTCTTCCTCTCTGTTGGCTGTTCATAACAGGTCCATAGGCATGTAAGAAAAGTGACAAAAAAGAGAAGGTATTATCAGTGCATCGCAAATTAGCTTTACATGTAGGTGCGGGATTAAGAATTTGCAAGCAAGGCTAGGATGGGAAGAAGACCCGAAGGCCGACGTTGGCGAGGCGGCCAGACCTCCCGTAGAGTATACGCAACTCATGAGGAGAATTTCGTATCTGAGCTCAGCTAATGGTTAGTTTTGCTTTCTTGCTGATTTCCAAACATTTCACATGTGTGAAGCTTTTCTACCTGCCTCAAGTGGCTGCCCCACCCCACTTTCTAGCGTCCCGAAGGGGCGCTAGTTAAAAGAAAACATGACACGATGTAATCAAAACACTGACAAAGACTCAAATTGCTTGTGTTTGGAGCAATATGGAATCAAAAAGTAGTAAAATGACACAGCTACTCTAAAATATGTCCTCCTTGTGCTTCTATAATATTACATTGGGCATAACAGCGAATATATTTTTTATGTATTTTTTGCACTGGATCCTTGTCATTCTCTCCTTCCAGAACTTCGCAATTCCTTTGATCCACTCATCTTTGCTATTTGGTCTGTACTCATTCCTAAAGGCGGAATTGTTGTTAACTCTCTGAACTTTCATTGACTATGGGAATATTCAATTGCAGTTCACCTCAAGTACTCCTTCATTTGGTGCCAAACATTTTCGATAGGATTGAGATCAAGACTTTTACATTCCATACACGCTACATGATTTTCATCGGACCTAAATCGTGAGCTATGCTTGGGTCGTTGTCCTGAGCCAAACCCCATTTGCCGCCGTACACAGAAATTGCTAAGGAACGTAGTAGTCATGCATTATTTTGCAGAACAACTTGCTTTCAACTCGAACCTTAAAGGCAGCAGGAGCCGAAATCCTCGACTCGGAGCTGAGGAGCGGTTGGTGAAGTACAGACTCAGCACATCACAAATGTGAAACGAACACAAACAATGATGGCTTACTTGCAGAGAAAATGGAAACGTCGTCGCGAACACGCCTGGCCGAGTTCGCGCCAGTACGAATTCTCCGCGGCGCCAAAGCCATTGCGGCACGTGGTTTGGCGCAAAGGTAGTACGAAATGCGTTCAATTCGCAGGGTTTCGTGGTGGAACGCGCACACCCGACATCGGAGCACTCGTCCCCGCGCGAACACGGCCAGGAGTGTTCGCGACGACAGTTGCAGCTTCTCTGCATGCAAGCCATCATAGTCTGTGTTCGTTTCGCATTTATGATACGCTGAGTCTGTAGTTCACCACCCGCACCTCAGCTCGGAGTCGAGGATCTCGGCTTTTGCTGCCTTTGAACAACATGAAAAATTGAGAATCTACAAAGCCAACTCCTCACTGAAAAAGCAAATATGAAGACTAAGATACATCTGGAGAATGATCCGAGAACTCACTTCACCGTCTATGATAGCGAGCGCAGTTGATCCTTCCCAACTTATTCCGGCCCAGACATTAAATTTCACGGAATGTTTCGGCTTGGCATTAATCCTTCGTTGTTTCTCACCCCCTTTAATGTAGCATCTTGTTGAGAAATTCACCAGTTGCATCATGGATTCATCAGCAAAAATGACGTCGCGAAACATTTCCTATATATAGAAAACATAATCAGGGTCAAGCATGACGATGGGAAAAACCGACCCTCAATACGACCCTAATGTTCCCTGTCTCTTCAACTATCGACATGTTCCCTGTCTCTTCAACTATCGACAGTGCCGTACTAGAATATATGTAAAGTAATAGAATGAATGGCAGAATAGAAATTTCCGGTCATTTTTTATTAGTTCAAGGGTAGGTTAGTACAAAAAAAAGGGATGAAATAAAATGTACATTCAAATCTAGCTACATTGAGCGTCGATGGCGGTGCGCTTTTTGCTGACCAGGGAAGCACAAGGCGTTAGCGCACCGGTTGCACTGGAATTTTCTCCGTGACAGAAAAATATAGGGTTTTCTTGATAGTTTTGTTGACAGCTGACATCAAGAATAACGAAAAAAACTATCGAGGAAACCCTATAGTTTTCTGTCACGGAGAGGATTCCGGTGCTAGCGCTGCGTTGACGCCTTGTGCTTCCCTGGTCAGCGAAAAGCGCACCGCCTTCGGTGCTCCACCATTGAACTACATATCTTCTATTATACAACACATAAAGGTTCAAATAAGAAAAATGGGAGAAGCTACGCCGTTTGATCAAGAATTACTCTTCCATTTCGATCAGAGGAACTTCATTACCATCAATCTGTCTTCGCCTGTTGTTGCGGTAGTAGACGACATATCTCCATATGTCAATGGAATAAAAGTAAATAGAAAATCAGTGGGGTTGAGTCGGAGTAATGAGAAAAGTTAACTCACAAGTAGCACGAGGAAGAGGAGGTACGGTAGAAGCGTTGTGCCCTCCAAACAAAGCTTCACTGTATTTGGCTGAGAAGGCGGATCGAGAGGCGTCGCAAAACTTCTTCGATAAGCATTCGGAGCATCGTAAGCGAACTTCAGATCCATTGCTAAAAGGGTTTAGGTTTCCGCAACCATAAACAGCAAACCGTCAGAAGCTGTGTTCATACTTCGTTGCGAGATGTCGCGGTGACGGCTACAACATGCACAGGGGACGGACACCAATCAGGATTGCACCTTCCGCTGACTGGCACGCCGCATCTCATGTGCAGCGCAGCCGGCTAGCAGTAGAGACTATTTCTACATGTTCAATTCGGCTCCTTGGCAAATGCCATGGATGGTAGCGTTCATCGCTGGACCCATCTGCTCACGAACGCTGTGCTCTTTCGAACGCTGTGTTGGGGAACAGTTTGGAATAGGTTGTTGGTCCTGTTGAACAACTTTCTGTTTCCTTCAGTGCTCTATTATTCTGTCAGTGTTCTGCTCTTGTTTTTAACGCATTGTGGGCATTCTGACTTGGTGTCATTCGTTTGCATTTGCTGATTTGTTCAGGGATTTTCAGCGCAGATTTAGGCTTTAGCACGCTCAAGTTCAGTGTGGTACTTAGTCGGAATGCCCACAATGCAATAAAAATAAAAGCAGAACACTGACAGAACAATAGAGCACTGATGGAGGACGGAAAGTTGTTCAACAGGACCAACAATTTATTCTAAACTCTTTCCCAACACAGTGTTCGAAAGACCGCAGCGTTCGTGCGCAGATGTGTCCAGCGATGAACGCTACCATCCATGGCATTTGCCAAGGAGACGAATGAAATATGTAAAAATAGTCCCTACTCCGGCAAGCTGAGCGCTGTGGTTGACGGGTGATGGATTTTAAACACTTTCCAAAGAGTGCCTACTCAGGAAACCTAGATAATGGGTTTTGCACGAAAATGAAACATGCGCGAATGGGTGCGCATAGGTTTTGCATGGATTTGATCATTGCTGGTAACCGTGTTTTGCATGAGCACATGCGCAATCGTGAGATTTGCATCTTTCAATCTCATGCTAAACAAGTAGAGACTACTTTCTACATATTTAATTCTGCTTCTTGGCAAATACAAGGTTGGCAGCGTTTATCGCTGGACCCGTCTACTCATGAACGCTCTTCGAACACTGTGTTGGGGGAAGAGTTTGGAATAAATTGCTGGTACAGTTGAACAACTTTCCCTACCCTACCAGTGTTACTCTGTCAATGTTCTAATCTTGTCTTTCTCGCATTGCGGGCATTCTGACTTGGTGTCACTAGCGCCCCTTCGGGACGCTAGAAAGTGGGGTGGGGCAGCCACTTGGGACATGTGCAAACGCTTCACACTTGCCAAATCTCTAGAAAATTGATAAAGAAGCAGAACCAATCTTCCAATGGGCCCAAACATGAAGTCCTTCTTATGAGTTGAGTATGAGCATGAGGAGTTCGTTCTCCGTCGTATGGCGTATTCGTGCGTATTCCTCACTACCGGGCTAACGCAGACGCGTTCTCCATCGGCGGAACTGTATCCTGCCGTTCCCCACACTATTGGACAAGGCAAAATCGTATCCGAGTGTTTTCCAGACTACTGGGCCGCAGCGGGCCCTTCCTCCATCAGAGCGCCCGTATTCTGGCGCCTTCCTCACAGTTAGTGCAAGCCGGATCCGTTCTCCAGAGGCGGGTTTGCATCCTGGCATTCTCAACTATCGGACTTGAGTGAACCCGTATCCTGACGTTCTCCACACCATTATGCTACGACGGGTCCTTCCTCCATCGGTGGACCCGTATCCTGGCGTTCCCCACACCAATGGGCCACGGGGGGGCCTTTTTCTATCGGTGGACCCGTTCTGACGTCCTTCACACCACTGGGTCACAGTGGTCCCTTTCTCCATCGGTGGACCTAGATCTCGGTGTCCCCCGCACCACTGGGCCACAGCGAGCCCTTTCTCCATCCGTGGACCCGTGTTCTGGCGTCCCCTACACGACTGGGCCAAGGGGGACCCTTTCTTTATCCGTTGACCCGCATCCTGGCGTCCCCCACACCATTGGGCCCTGTCGGGCCTTTTCTCCATTGCTGGACCCGTGTCATGGCGTTCCCCACAGCACTGGGCCATGGCGGGCCCTTTCTCCATCGGTGGACCCGTATCCGTATTTAGTTGATTGGATATACAATGTCATGCCTTCATATTCAGAGGCTTTTACTCTTTGTTAGAGCAGAAGCTTTCTCGAAACGAACGGATGTCGTGACTACACAATCGCTGCGAGAAATTCAGCAGGGGATGCGACAGTAGCATCCACCAGACGAGGCGACCGCGTAGGTCCAGCCTCACCGAAGCTTCCGAGACGCTTCAGCTCCATTAACACCCGTCCATTTCTCCTTGCAAGTGCACACAGCGTTGCAACAGTGAAAGGCTGTTTTTCCTGCTGCGTACATTGTGCAGCCTGAAAGCTCGTAAACACTCCCTCATTCCTATGCGGCGAGACCGCCAGCGAAGGTGATGAAACCACTAACTCGTGCATGCGGGAGAGCCAGCAGTGACGTAATCGCGAGTCCCGAAACGAACGTGTCTGCGTCCATGGAAATCGGCCATTTCGCCCCACAGTCTGCGCCTCAAGATTGCGGTGTCTATGAGTGCCGCCCCGTATCTCTAACCGCTCTAGCCCCCTTACGGCGCTTTGTTTAATAGATTCGTTTGCATTTGCTGATTTGTTCAGGGATTTTCAGCGCAGATTTAGGTTTTAGCACACTCAAGTTCAGTCTGTATGTAGTCGGAATGCCCACAGTGCAATAAAGACAAGAATAGAACACTGACAGAATAACTGAAGGATAATAGAACACAGTGTGAAGATAGGAGGGCTGGATTACCAGACACAAAAACGAGTCCTCGAAAGAGGAGTACTTAAAGCATATGACAAAGCAAAGGAGAACTACAATCCAGTGAACTACAACGATTTGGAGAGATATTACACACCCATGCCCCAACGGTCTAATGAGCAAAATGAAGGAAGCAACTGGATGCTCGCCTACAACCCTAAGGCGTTCAATAACTACTCTAGCTCCCACTGCGGTGGAAGTGACGAAGAACAAAATGAGGGAGCTCAAATGCTAACCATGAAGCTATTCAGAAACTTAGATGTGCACCTGCCTTCAGGCGTTGACCTCAACGACGAATACCCAAAGTTGTTCTACCACCTGGAAGATGCGCCTGACTTTGATCTACACTACCTACGGAGCGCAAGTGTAGGAAGAGTGTACGAACGCAATCGTCCGATCGGACCGACTCGTGACCTCCTTAACGAGTTTTATGGAGGAGCTCAGGAATAGCTCCGTTCCAAAATGGAAACCGGACGTGACCATGAAATCAAAGGGACGGACATGGCAGCACTGGAAATGCCTATGATTCTAGATATAATCGACTTCGGAGGCGATTTTGAAACCGGGTTCATTGATTATACTCCCCCGCACGCGACGTTCTTCAACAGAGGCTGTCCGGAGTACATCAATCTAGAGACTGATCGAGTGGACCCCCGTAAACGGCACCTCCTTATGCGTAGATCGATCAGAACACTAGAGCGTTACTGCAACATCTTCAATCTTGAAAAGGCAATGATCCAATTTTATAACAGCATAAGTGGAGCTGTGGCCAATTTTAAAGAATGGCCTCCCACATTCCGTGAGAGCACTGATAGTTTGCACTTCTATGAGGTGCTCCTTAACAGCTCCAATGTTCTTCAGGTGCCGGAGGAAGTGGTGCAGGTACTACAAAATGTTTCTTTTCCTATCTCTCGAAAACTTCAGCTTTTCTAGGCGATAAGATGTGTACTAGTTGTTCCCGCAAGCAATGCTGATCCAGAACGTAGCTTCTCGGCGGCGAATCATCTGTCGAGGGAAGAGAGGACAAATATGAATACGGAGACTCTCGACCATCTGATGACGTAGGTACCTCGATCTTTCAGACTGCTTGTGATTTTCCTACATTCTCAGCGTTGAACGCAATGGACCCAGTCTGTTGACTGTAAAGCCCGAGCAACTTGCCTCTCAATGGATGCATCCACTCCCTGGCCTTGGGATACATCACGGCAACCCTTCCACATTTCAGAGAGAAGGCAGTCTTATGAAAGATGTGAAACATGCTCTTTCAGTAGGTATGCACTCCTCTTTTACCCTTTGAATCTGTAAGAAATGTTTCTTTTTTATTTTCCTAGTTGACGTCAACGCACTCGCTGGTCTCCATGTTTGAAGATATATGACAATGCACGGTCTCAATCACCGCACTGACTCTGCCCACATTAAATACCGCCTTCTGCAGCAAGAACGAGCGAAATTGGACATTTTTACTATCGGTTCAGGAAGTAACTCTCAGCAACATCTAACACAATGAATCATGCGTTTCTACACTTAATAAACTTTATTGAGCACATCGAACTGACATGAAGTTCCTTCCACATCGAGACTACCTCTTCGATGGTTTTCCATGGAATCTGAAAATTTTATTTTTACTCTAGCATACGTAAGGATCTGCAAGCCTGTGCAGTGATTTACGTAAATGAGCATGTCGCCTCAGATTATACTACAGTCTAAAAATTCACGCTATCCCTTTATCCTTTACCTTGTGTGCGTGAAAATACCCCCCCCCCCTTTGCAACAAAACCACGATAATTGTTGCTCTCTTTTGTGACCAAATCATAAACAAATCATAACTTTCACGTTACTTACATTAGTCGAACCACCTCTCTACTTCACTCCATGTTTGAAGATATAAAACTCCACTCACCTCATCCTTCAATACGACGTAATTGGAAAGGAGCTCAAAAAGGAGATAAACAGAGAACGAGCAGCGATGAAAAGAATAGATGACTAGGAAAGTTAACAGGAAATGATATGAAAGGCAGCTCTCAAACAAGTCAGCACTCTAGAAATCATGTCGACACGCTTGTCATTACCGGAGGAAACACCCTTGAGGCATTTCGATGACCTCCACAGCGCGTAATGCAGGTGTTACTGACCGAAGGACAACAAAAAGACCGACGGCACTTGACCCTATGACCAGGAATTACCTAAAGAATCTTCCAGTCTCTGGTGCGAAATAAGATAACATCAGTTAACGTTCAACGTCTAATTGGAGTAGTGACTGTAGCGCACGTTCTGTGTTCTAAGCATCCTCTCTTTCAATCATGTGGGGCATTGTAAAGTTTGTTGATTCTAATGACTATTGTGTTATTAGAAGTGACCAAGTATCTGAAGGCCACTTTGTTAAAGGTAAAGCTGTAGGCATTGTTTATGGTGGACTGTATTGTATACCAATTCTACAGCAAGCTCGCCTATGAAAAGGAATGTGGAAAATTGTTGAATTCCATTAATTCGCAATCTGACTGTGTAAGCACTATTCTCGCATCACTCGTGTTGATCCTTCTGACTCTCGCCTCACGTTGATACGCATCTTCCCACTTCCTCTGACATCGCCCTCCTCTCGTCTCAAATGGATAAGCTTCTCACTGCATTCAACACCATGTCCCGGCAAGTATTCTCACGCCTGGAAGATCTCGAGAGCAGGCAATTGGAGATGGAGCATGTGCTGCAATGTCATGCTCGGCTGGGTGCGGAAGTCAAAATTGCATCTCAACAATAATGTCATCTACGACAGAAATCCTCACAAGACTCCCTCCTGTAAGCGGTACGCATCCAGGTCAGCTGATTTTCTTATATTCGCCTAAAAAAACTGTCCGTATCCGTACACGTATCCGTACAACCTCACCAAGGAACAAGTCGATGAAATGCAGCTAAAGGCCAATACGGCCACATCTTTTGCTAGAAGCGTCGAGAGAAAACTGTTGAAGAACGAAGACGACAAAGATGAGAACCTCGAAAATAGAGCTGTGCAGGATAAGGTTTGTGGTTGGACACTTTTTCGAAACCAGAATCGAAGTTTGACTCAATACATTTTTAGGTGAGGTGGCTACGGGAGCTGGTGAAACATCGTCACCCAGCAAAAAAAAATGGTGTGAACGATGACACAACATGGAACGCTTGCAGAAAATGAATCAATGATTATCACAGAAACTAGAGGAAGAGGCTGGGATTGATATTTTCAGAGATTCCTCCAACTGAGGAGAGAATCTTCTATCCATCTTCTACATCTGAGCTTATTTTAACACCTCCCACCCAAGAAAAGTCAGATTACTTGTTTTGGCTTCATCTAAGCATTAGTTGTATTTTCTCTTAGACATATTACAGTTCATAACGCATTCTGCTCCTTTTATACTCATTTTCTTTCCTATCCGATGTTTTGATTGTGTTTTCTATTAATTTCCATTCATTTTCTGATACTCTCTCATTTCATTGCATTTACGAGCCCATATTAGGTTGCCTTGATTGTTATTTTGAATATTAATTGAGTTTAATCCTGTAATAAATTCATTGGGGGACTTTGTTTGTGATCACGCAATCCGTGACACGCAACTGTCAATAACTGTGGCCCGCAGAGGAAGCGTGGTCTATTTTTAAAAAATGATATCCTTGAAAACCCATCAATAGTAACGAAAAATATTACGTACTGGTAGTATTTTTAAGTGCAGTTCCAGTACACATTGAAAACGGTGGAAGATCACCGTTTAAAGGAGTTACGTCGAAGTGTTCTTTAGATCTGCTGCTATCGAACCACAATTGCAGAGGTAATAAAAAGGGTAAAACTTACCAGCATGAGGTTATTGCTCAGAATCCGGACAATGGACCATGTGCCTCACACAACTCTCAAAAGTGCTCCAAGTTCTGAGCTCTTGCCAGGTTGAAAGAAACCTGCAAAACTTGAAATCCTCTTATATAAATCATGGTAGTGCAACAAAATTTTCTAGAGCGCAGACGTAGGGGGACTAGCACGTGATCGCATGCGCTCCCCGTGAGACTCAGTTATAGACTGTGGCTCGCGAGGATGCGAAGCTGATGGGACATTCGGCCGATGTTTCGTCATAGGTGCATAGACGTAGTGGAAGTCGGGTGATTCGGGATTTCGCGGCGGGACCCACTCTAGCGGTCTCGAGCCCTCCAGGCGAGACAGTGTTTACAACGATTTGACGATGCGTAGCAGCAATGTACGGAGCAGGGTCGCCCCTCTGCTGGAGCTTTATTGTTGACTTCACTCAACTTTGGAACAGCGGACGATAACCACTTCGAGAAGAAGTGTGCATACCGTGGAGGATGTATCGAAGGATTCACTCAGTGTCCTCACTTGGGATATGTTCCTTGCGCATCTTAAAACATCATGATAGGTGTCCACCGATCGAGAAAGAGTCCGCCGTGGCCCAATAGTGGAAACACGGCAGGATACGGGTCCATCGATGGAGAAAGGGCCCGCAGTGGCCCAGTAGTGGGGGAAACGCCAGAATACGGGTCCACGGATGGATGGAGATCGATGGAGATTGGGTCTGCCCTGGCCCAACAGTGGGATAAGCGCCAGGATACGGGTGCACTGATGGAGAATGGGTCCGCCGTGGCTCAATAGTGAGGAAAACGCCAAGATGCGCGTCTGACGGTGGAGTAGGGCACACTACGCGCTCATTCGTGTCTCGGTCGACCATCTCTTCTTCCTCTCTGTTGGCTGTTCATAACGGGTCCAAAGGCATGTAGGAAATGTGACAAAAAGGAGTAGTTATTATCAGTGCATCGGGAATTAGCTTTACATGTAGGTGCGGGATTAAGAATCTGCAAGCAAGGCTAGGATGGGGAGAAGACTCGAAGGTCAATGTTGGCGAGGCGGTCAGACCCGTAGAGTATACGCAACCCATAAGGAGAATTTCGTATTTGAGCTCAGCTGATGATTAGTTTTGCTTTTTTGCTGATTTCCAAGCTTTTCACACGTGAGAAGCCTTTGCACATACCTCAAGTGGCTGCCCCACCCCACTTTCTAGTGTCCCGCAGGGGCGCTAGTTTTTCAAAAAATTCAAAATTTTTTAAAAACTTTTTAAATGTTCACTTTTCAGGCATTGAGTGGAGCGGCCATCGATTGAGTAGTATCTGTTGTGTCTCATAGTATCTTTCTCAGGCCCTTCTTGACAAAGCCAGAACGTGAAAAACTTCGTGCTGAACGCTCAGCGCGCCACAATCCCATTGCTGTGAATACTGATCCGCAGACAAATGTTGCTTCGCTAACCATTCATACCGTTCAAGCTGGTTGTTCAGATCTAAAGAACACAAATGGTAATAGTAATGATATGTTAAACTTGTGAGTTCTCTCCGGAATGCTTGTATGCCGGTCTCATGCATTACTGCTAAAATTCAGTCTATAGTTAAAAATGCCAATCCCTTATACTTTGCACTGAAACATCATAGTCCGGACATCATTGCTCTCACGGAAACATATTTAACACATTGACGACAGTCGACGTCTTGGAGAAATGTGCCACGTGGGACCAAGGCGAAATTCTCGTTCATTTCTTTCACTGCCACAATAATAGATTTTATATTAATAAATAAATAATAAAAACAGCTCTGATGATATTATTAAGTATAATAGTGCATTATCATCATTTATTAATATTTTGATTATTACTATCAACAATTAATCAATAAATGACAACAACTACAACCAATCAATACCTAAAAATACCAAAAACATTGATAATTTTTTAATAAATTTCTATGATTGTAAGGTTCATTAAAAGTGCGGAATTATAATACAATTTGACCTAGATTTCACAAAAATATATAAAATTAATTTATTACTCGCATTTTTTGTTGATTTTTTATTTCACGTGACACAGTATGCTTACCGTAACCCGCGAATTTGCTTCTACATTACAAAATGGTGTTCATATTTGGACTGGGCAGGTGAAATAACCCCTCTATACAAATTTTCAGGAGATTCCGATCTTGGGATCTTCATTTTTGACGTGGGACCCACCGGTGGGTCCCTTGGTCCGTGGTGGCCGCCAAGATGGGACCCATCCGTGGGTCCCATTGTCGTCAACGTGTTAAAACACAATACTGATCTACATTTACACCTAAGGTGACATTTTGAATCGATACATCTGTTACCGCTGTGACTGTTTGGACTGCATCACGGTCCAATAAGGTTTGGTGGTTCATTAACACGCTTGCTTTACTAACTATTTATTGAAGATACATTATGCAAAAGTGATAATGCAGAAATAGAAATAGGAGGATAGAAAGAGAGTGGTGTTTCGCGCTTTAGACGTTACTTGTGGGTAAACTTGTGAATACAGTATACTTGCTTGTCAGACAGGCAGCATTGCTTGTTGCAAAGCTTGCCACAAAGCATACTTGTAAAGTTCCACCCATGATGTTCATACCGAGCCTTTTATCCTCTCCCCAGACGTAGGCGGATGTGAGGATAAATCATGAATCCGACACATCGAATTTCATGACAGTGACCGTCGACAGAAAAAAGGTGGTGCTGTAGCACTGCTTATTAACAGGGGACGTGCCCCATACCTAATTTTCAAGGAAACTTAAGGACGCATATGAAATCCTGTGTTGTGACTGCTCTATCCAATCTGACTCATTCAGACTTGTAGTGATTTACAGGACCCCATCTTGTGTCAGCAAAATGACTGAACAAATGTGAAGAACCATAAGCGATCTTATATCGTGTGAAAAACACTGCGTAGTAATGGGTGATTTTAATTTCCCGAACATCCAGTGGTTACGTGAATTTGATACACCCAATTGTGCTACTCCTCCACACATGCTTCGTGATTTTGCGACACTCATGGACTTTCGCAATGCGTTACGAACTTACACTTAACAACAATATTCTGGATCTCGTCTTAACTAACAGGGCTGATTTTGTGCATGGATTAAAAGTGCTGTCACCTTTAGGATTTAGTGATCATTCGTGCATATATTTCAAACTACGGCTTTGTTTCCCTACAGTACATATAATTGACAAACTCGATTATAAGGCGGCAGATTATATGGCAATTAGCTCTTAGTTATCAGGCATACATAGATTGGTACGGCTCTCTTGGAGCCGTAAGTACTGCTAATAGAAAATATGAGATGATAATCTCTATAATTAACCACTCCATAAGTCTGTTTGTACCTGCTGTCCAAAAGCCTGTCAACAAAGATAATCTGCCTGCCTATCTTCATAGGCTAGACTTCAAAAAAAAACTTGGCTTGGAGCAATGCCTGTAACAGTAACTCTCCTGAGGATTAGGCCAACTATAAGAAGCTGAACAAAGTCTTCCAACAAAAGCTTCTGAAGTTCAACAGGTCTATTGAGAAAATGGTTGTGGAAAAAAGTAAAGACCAAAAGTAAGAACTCTTTCTTCCTCCTACTTAAAGGCAGCAGGAGCTGAAATTCTCGACTCTGAGCTGAGCTGCGGGTGGTGAAGTACAAACTCGGCACATCATAAATGTGAAACGAACACAGACAATGATGGCTTACCTGCAGAGAAAATGGAACATTCGTCGCGAACACGCCTGGCCGTGTTCGCGCGCGGACGAGTTTTCCCCAGCGCGAAAGCTATTGTGGCGCGTGGTCTTGACCGAGTCCCGCCATGAAACCCGGTGAATTGAATGCATTTCGTTTTCTCTTTGCGCCAAACCACGTACCGCAATGGCTTATGCGCCGGGGAAAACTCGTCCGCGCGCGAACACGGCCAGGCGTGTTCGCGACGAATGTTCCATTTTCTCTGCAGGTAAGCCATCATTGTCTGTGTTCGTTTCACATTTATGATGTGCCGAGTCTGTGCTTCATCACCCACAGCTCAGCTCGAAGTCGAGGATTCCAGCTCCTGCTGCCTTTAATACACGACTCAAACAAAATACAGGAATAGAGACTCTTGTTGATAGTAATGGGCGTATACTAACAACAGACAGAGGCAAAGCTGAAGCATTTGCTGCTGTATATGAACAGCACTTCTCACAAAACTCTTGCGACAACCGAATCTCCAAGTCGTCGTCATTACCCAATTTTTACCGATTCTATTTGATTTCATGCTAACGATGTCTTCACACTTCTTATCAATTGGCCAGCATCAAAGTCGGTTACCCCCGATGGTATCTCACTAGACTTCATCAAGCAGGTGGCATCACCTGCTTGATGAAATCTAGTGGATAATTGCTGGTCCGTTGGCATACATTTTTAACTTAAGTTTCATGACGGCTGAAGTACCTTCCAGGTGGAAAACGTCTTACATCACTCCCATTCCTAAGAAAGAACCACATTCATCTCCTGAAAATTATCGCCTAATAAGTATTACCTCTATTTTCGCGAGGTTCTTTGAAAAGATGCTAAAGAAACGATTAGTAGAGCACTTGGAAAGTAACTCTATTCTCTCACAATATCAACATGGTTTCCAAGGGGGCAAATCTACTGTTAGGGCAATGCTTCAAGCCCTCAATGACTGGACCAGTTACAGTGAACGTGGTAACTTTGTAGACATCATATGTCTTGACTTCTGCAAGGCCTTTGATATGGTCCCGCATAATGGCTTGATTTACAAACTAAATCTCATAGGTGTTCATCCACGCATAGTCGCTTGGATCCAAGCCTTCCTGGAAGGTACGTTCAGAGGACACATCAAAGGCGTCCTTTCTGAAACTAGACGAGATAATAGCGGGGTGCCACAAGGAGGTGTCCTCTCCCCTGTGCTATTCAACATACAGGGAACTCCAAACGGACGTAGACAAGAGTCAGCTCTATTGGGAAGAGACATGGGCGCTCAACATGCAGGGCGCATGCGTCTCCGCTCGGGAGAGCCGCGCCGCGGTCCCGACTCTTGTCTGCGTCCGTTTGGAGTTTCCTGTATACACCTTCGAGCTTCCAACCTTGATTTCTAACATAAGTGTACAATGCTGCGCATTCACTGATGATATTAAGATCTACAAAGATATCTCAGATGTTAGTGATTGTTACCAAATTCAAAACGCTGTTGACTAGTTGGAAATTGGTCTAAGACATGGGGCCTCCCACTATCATCCCAAAAGAGCAAACTCCTAAGAATTGGTTCCAATACCCCTGAATCATTTACTCTCTTGATGGGACTTCGATAGAAGAGGTGGATATCAAAGATCAAGGTTTCATAATAAACAATAAACTTGACTTTGAACAACATTGTGACATGATCGCTGGGAAGGCTTACGCACTTCTCCACAAATTACTCATCCTTATCCAGGTATATAAATCATATGTAAGACAAACATTAGAGTATGGCACTGTTGTGTTTAATCCGCAAAAAAAAGAAACTTGTTAATAAACTAGAAAGAGTGCAAAACTGCTTCGCGAGAAAATTAATGATAGGAGAAATTGGTTTTGTATATTCGAAATCCCAAATTCCATGTGTAGGAATGCCAAATTTTCATTGGAAACTCTTACTATAAGGTGAAAAAAGTTTGACCTCATCATGTTCCAAAAAGTGATTTCCGGGAGATGTGGTCTGGAACCAAACTCCTTCTGTGTCATGCGGAAATCCATCACCAAAGGAAATAACAACAAACCAGTCATTCCTAGAGCCAGAAGTAATCTAAGATTTAATTTCTTTTCCAACAGAGCAGGTTCAGAGTAAGCGAAGTTAAGTAAAAAGCAAGGAATAGCAGTCAGCGTTCGTTCACTCAGGAACATGATTAACCGGTACTTGTCTACGTGAGATAATTCGCAAAGTTCCATCACCACTTTCCTTTATTCCAATTCTCCCAGTTGTATCCTGAATATTCTAATAGTGATGTTCCGCGCACATGTCTGGTTCTATGCACTACTGTTCACATGAGTATACCCATGTAATAAATGCATAAATAAATAAATATGTATCTGGAAGCGTTGTTCAACCCTGAGTATACTGGCTGTGGCGGGATTTATAGATATTATCGGAGAGGTTTCATGCTTTCCGTTAATTTACATAGACTGTAGGAGTTTCCACTGGCTGGATATTTTTCATCAATCTCATCGATGATTGAGACGAGCAGCTCAGGTAAAGTATACTCATTTTTGTCAGTAGGATTTGTTTGATTTGAAAGGCGAGTAGGTCAGAACTTGGTCAGGAACGTTCAAGAACCGATCCACTGAGATTCACAGTCGATTGCTTGAATAATTCCGCGCTCTAATCTAATTTAATTTTGTCGGCCGCGCGCGAATTACGACGCGTCGCGGCCGTCCCACCTCGAGCCTACCGACACATCCTACGGTTTTGTTCGTTGTCATATCTCAGAAGTTCCTGTGAACTTGGCGTTGTTGCTAAGTGGATGTAACCTTTCTATAAGGTTTTGGAATAGGATTTCACTATGTAATGCTTTTCGTTAGGAGTAATCGCGTTCAACATAAGTATTTTAGGCTAATAAGTCTTTTCCCTTCGAGCAGCTGCCAACAAGTCTAATTTTCAGCTCTTGTCGTCATGACTTCTAGTGCCCCCGTTGCTGCTGCTGCTGCTGACAACTCTCAGCAAAATAGCTTCAATCCATCCTGGTTAGTACTGGTAGGAGAACGCTAGCCTTTATTCAACACCAATTTGATTGAATTTTTAGGATGCGCTCTGCATTTAATGGTGCAGGTGGTGGTGCTCCGATTCGGTCTCCGAAAACGGTAAGATATCCTAGTATTTATTTATCCATTCAGTGCATGATGTCGAGGTACAGGCTTCCCTTCGAAGTAAATGTTATAAAAGAAGGTTTTGAAAGTTCTAGCGGAAAAACTTAATTCGGAGTTTTACTGCAGGTTAAGGAAGCCATTCGTAAAAATCAGACCAGTATGGAGAAATAAAATTGGTTGCTTTTCAATTCTGCGGCATTAATTGGTTTCAAGCTGTACAAAAACAACTTAGGGATGCCTTAAAATCCTTGAAGTAATCTTCACATTGATTCAGTTGTTTTTTTTCTCATGTTTTGTTTAGAGCAGCGCTCTGCCATTATTTAGAAGGCCTGATATACTGGAAGATCACACAATTCACCATTGATTTATTCAGGACTACCCAGTCGCTGCACCTGTATTCGTGAAGAACCGTTACGGTCGCGAGGATATGCTGGCGCTAATGGGTGACACCGCCGGTCATCCAGCGCCGGAAGGTCTTCAGAACTGCCCATTTTACGTTGAAGAAGCCTTGCCACCCATAGTCTGTTACCCATTGTCCGATTTAGAACAGGTAAGATGATGTTCACTACACAAGAATTTCCAGATCTTATCGATTTTTTGGCATTGTTGACGCAACATTTGCTATAGTAGTTGTGTCTCACAGGGCGAAAGTGGAGTTGTGAAAAGTGGGAGAGGCTGCTTAAAAGTGGGTGCAGGTTTCTGCCTGAAAGGTTAAGCCTAAATCTGTGCGTAAGCGTGCCTATACCTAAGCTTAAGTCTAAGCCTAAATATGTTACCCCTCCCCCTACACACTCCCATTTCCCCATTTATAGTTCTCATACAAATCACAATAATCTGAAAACACTCTACTAATACCAAAACTTTTTCTACTTTTAATATTTTGAGAGTGAGCTCTAATCACTCAGCGCCAGCAACTTCGGAAATCTGTGATATTTTCATTTTACTATTATGATACCATACAGCTACAGCTTCATGCTAGCAGGTAAAAAAGAGGAGCAGAACTAACAGAGCGTAGTTTCTTCAATGTAAGCGAGGTTTTTCCAAGGAATTCGTTATGATTTGGGAATCCACGCTGTTTGCGGCTAGTAGAACAGTTAAAACTGAGAACACAAAAGAAGAAAATTGTCTAATAAATGTAGGAATGAATAGGAAAACTGGAAAAATAGCACCAAAAAATCCCCACATGCCAGGTGAGGAAAAGTGTGATGCAGCGAAGATCTTCAGGCAGGTTGTGGTTCACCGAGGACTGGAAAAAGAATGATGAAGCCATCTTTCTGTGCAGATAGCTAGTATCCCTACAGCCTCGTGAGCCATTCATGCTAGATTCCTCAGTCATAATCATTTGTGAAGTATTTATCGTGATTATCGATGAACGGTGTGTGCAGAGCAGGGCGCTTGCGTCAGGAGTAGCCTATCCTTCATCGTATAGGTGCGCACCAACCCACGTACGCATGTAGTATAAATACCTTTAGTTGACGGCCTTTCTTGCTCGTGTTGTTCACAAAAATAAATAAAAATACTTATTGAATTATGTATTTTATATCACTGCTTCACTCCCAAGGATGGAACGCTCTTAACAGGCCGTGAGGTAGATGTCCGGAGATTGAATAATGCCAACGTTTGCTGCTGTTACTTTTGTTACTTGAAACCCGTGCGGATAAGAAGATTCAGTAAAATAAAAACTACTTATAGTGGCTGGCGTTGTTTGGCCTTAGCGCAATCAGAGAAAGTGGAAGTGATCAGGGTCTATTGAATCTGTCGACATCAGTTGTTGTGCATATACCATCGCGCAGGTCGATTACTGGTTTCGTACGAATAGTGCTAAAAGTGTGGTAGAAGAAGGATTTATTCGAAGGCGGTAATTCTCATTTCCTTCATCTAGTCGAATTATGCGAGGTCAAAATCTATCTGACGTGCAGTTGCTATCCTTACTCTTACGTGGCGCATTCCTTGACACTGCTTCACGGCCGCGATGTAGTCCCACCACGACGGTTCTGCATCACTTGGACACACAAAACATCGGTGAGGTTGGGGAAGAACTAGTGGAACTTGTCAGGTTCATATTGTCCATAACGGCACCTCAGCGAAAATGCGTGGCTTTCGCAATGCGTTGTGGTGCGGCCCGCGACATCTGATTTTTTTTGAACTGGAAGAGATTAAGTAAAAGATGACTGACAACTCTACGCAACATACGGTTTTGTGAGACTACCAAAATATTTACCGGAAGTCAGGTTGGGACGTTATCAGTGTTGAGTTGAACGAGGGTCCTCGCACGAGAGCAGGGTGTCGGTACAAATCTCACTCTAGTGAAATTGTCCATATTGTGAGCATATTTAACATTCCGCCTCTGACCTTATGATGTTTTCCTCTTTTTGCATACTATACTAGCAATATTGGAACTTCTTCGGTGTAAACCATCTTGGAAAGGGCCTTCATTATCTTGCACTGTACAAAGTTCGTTCTTTTGACCTCATCAAAGTGGGTGGAGAACATCCTCATTTTCTTGGCCCAGATAACCTTCACTTTTCTGACCCCCGTCTCACTCCTATCGGACCTGTGGCGTCAATTACGAATACATTATCATTCTGTGGTACTACTGTATTTTGTTAGTCGTCATCTGTGTGAGCAAATGAGCATGTGAGCTTTGGTGAATATTGTAAACAAAGCCTGCAATACACATGTTGCAGCGCCTCCAACACAACATCAACTCGTCAAAAGCTATGTCATCTCTTTCTCATGCAGAACGTGCAAGTGTGGCAACAGGTGCTGCTTATGGTGGTGGCGGAAATACCGATGGCAGTTCAGGTCCACACAAAGCAAGTCCGGGTGCATGGACTCCTGTGAAACCTTGGAGTATGTCTTGCAGTTCCCCCATTTATTCATCTTTATTGTATTGTAATGTGTTACTGATGTGCTGTACCAATCGAATTACCCATTTTCAGCTGGTTTTCTGAAAAGGTGCTTTATTCAATATTCTTTATTTGTAGACGTGCAGCTGCGCGGGTATGCCACATAGCAGGCAAGAGAATTAAGGAAAAAAAAAGAACACGATGACATAAACATAATAAAACAGCAGTAAACAAGATGAACGATGCTACGACGCTAGCGGGCAGCCACTGAGTCAGCGGTCTGATTTGCTGATTTTTTGAAAGATTGTAAAGACAATTGCAGTAAATTTTCATTTATGAGCGCGTTGAAGTTTGGGACTGTTTTGTGATAGATGAATTTGGAGCGAAACTGAGGTTTTGCCACCGAAAGTTCTAGAAGGATCAAGGAGAAAGGATTTTCTCGGTTAAAGGGACACGTTGATCTTGAGAATTTAAAAGGTCATAACCAACCGTCCACTACAGATACAGGGCAGTTGGAGCTGCTCAGCTGCGTAAGCTGCTTGGAGGTTACCTTCTTTTGATGTCTACATTATTATCCGACACTTCGTATTCGCTTCTGAATTCATCCTTATTGCACTTATTTAAGGCAGTCGGTACGAAATGTGAGAATTCAAACACGGATATTGAATATCTCACAATATGGTATGACTCAAAGCATAAGAAATTGAAATCAGCGGGCTATCAAAGGAAATATAAAGGAATAAATACAATATTCAGTATTGCGCTACACCAACTTTGTTTGTTCGTTCGAGTTTTTCGACCGCCAGAGCTAATATTATGTATTTCATATAGCATTACAAAAGATTTCCGAATTTAACGTGAAAAATACCAGATTGGGTAACTCTACTCATAGTTAATGCAACGAAGTTTAGTCACAAAGTAGCGCTTCCGGCCCATAATACATTTTTGGCTCAGTATAACGTACAGGATTTTCTTTTGGAACTTGGTGGATTCTGACGTGTTGAATTGATGTAGATATGGGCGATCTTTATCCCTTTGTGCAACTATGCGTTCATGCGTTTGTGGCATACAGTTCAAAAGGACAGGGAAGTAGTCAGTTGTGGTGCTCAGTTTGCACTGAAAAATAACGAGGGTTTTTTCTTCTGTAATTCTACTCATGCGCTCTCACAGGATTCTCACATTTCAGACCGCAATCATCCAGCTGGTGGTGCATCGGCAAAAGGTGGTAGTGCTTCACGGCCTCATGTGCCACCTGGGAGAAATGGTCCTCGTGGAGATGGTACTGGCACCAACCAAGACCAACCCCAAGTAACACCATTTGGACAGCGATTTGGTATGTTTTAATAAAATGTTTTTTTTTTGAAAGTCTATTTAGGGTTATGTGAAAAGATGTAACTTCGAATGATTTCCATATTAAGTCTCGACAGAACGTAACGAAGGCATCCATAGCTAAATTTATCCAGTTTTTTTTTAGCGAATCGAGGTCGTGGAGCCGCAGCTTCTGCTCGGGGAGGAGGAGTAGCAGGCACCACGTTCAACTCTCGTGCTCAAGGACTGTACGATCCTCGTGATCCCAAAGGTAGTTTCCTCTCAATAATGCTCTGTCCTTCTCTGTTCTTGTCGTTGTCTGCAGAAAGGAAATGTGTAGCATTTTTATTACATAAAGATCGCTTTTAGTACTCGGGCTACCTTCTGTATCACCCTTGGAATAAAATACATTCGGAATGATTAACATTCTGATATGCTATTGAATTCGGCTCAAAGGTTCCAACTCGTAAGTGATTCCTACCCTCAGATCGCCCTCGCAATCGCATGCGCTCTACGAGTGATGAAGGTGATGTCTCTTCGGTTGGAGAGGGTGGATGGACAACTGCTGGAGGTGGCAAACATGCATGGGGAGGTCATAACAAGGATGCTGGACAACATAACGTTTGGAATGGTGGCCAAGGTATGGTGTTAGCGTCATTCTACCGTATAGAGTAAGCATTGGCGCCGCCCAACTATGAATGAAATTGAAACTACCATCAGCTGAAAGTTCGAACCAAGTAGTGGTGACCGAAGATCGTTCTTAGCTTAACCATTTGTAAAAGTGAATGCAGAAAGTAGCGTGGAATTTGGATTTCCAGTGTAATAAACCTAACGTTCCGAATTCAGTTTCCGAATTTCCTGATCCTTTGCTTGATTTTCACAGATAAATTGTGGTCATATAAAAAATGTGCTTGATTTGCACACTTTTGTTACTTTACTCGTATTTCTAGTAGTTCAATATAATTTATTTATTTCAAAACGCTGTTTAAGACAGACGCTAGATAATGTTAGTGTAAGCGACTCTGAACAGACCGCTAAAATTTGCAAGTACAGAGTACACAAGTGCAGCCAAACAGTGAGCTTTAACGAGGATGAATAAATCACAGGTAAATTGTGGCCATATAAAGAATCAGAAGAATCAGAAAGCAGCGCTTTTCTTAAATGAAGCAATCGCGCAGTTGGTTTTCACCGTTTTGCTCAGGCAGACATAGATGGATCTTGCACGGGCGGTGAAACTCGTGAATCTACACCTTGTTTTAGGTTTACGATTTGGAATCTTATACGAACTCCCCCTTGTTACTGACGGGACTATTGTGGAAAAATCACGAATGTGTGTTCCATTTACACCCTTCATGATTTTGTGAACCATACAAACACCAAACAATTTACGCCTTGATTCAAGCGTCGGTAGAAGTAGTGATTTGTTTCTACCTTCAGAAGACGGGCTCTTTGAGTAATCATAGCTTTCCTTCCTTATGATCAATTGAATATTCCGTGCCTTTAGGTGGTAATGGTATACCTACTAATGTGACGGAAGAAAATACTCGTAAAAGTGAGAGCGGAACAATGCCGGAATGGATGGATGACGGGGAAGACCAAGAGAAAACGTAAGTTCGCATAGTGATGATAGAGTATTCCTATTGGATGTCAAAACCCTTCTTTGTTTTCGCAAAGAACTTTCTTAGTATGTCTGCTACAAGAATTTAGAGGTAACACATAATTAAATGGTCGTTGCTGTAATGTAGTCTCCAGTGTTCCTTCAGTTTTGCGAGTTTATTTTTTCTCTTTCAGGGAATCCAGTGATGATACGACTAGTGCGACAGGTTCATTTGATGAGCATGGACGCTTTAGAAAGAAGGTTGTTGTTCCTGTGGTGATTTTGTGGTGATCATGTCCCCTTACTTTCAACGTTTTAGCACTATACCTCTGTTGATTCCAAATCGAAAAAAGCCCAGGAACCTGTACAGGACCAGTGCGTTATTTAATTTCTTGCTTGTTCCTCTTACATATATTCTCTGGCACCTCTTTTACATTATGCTGATCTTTGTATGATGTAGGCAACAACAGAACATCAGCGGGACTTCTGCAGGATCAGCAAATGCGCCACGGGCAGAAAAGAGTGTCGCTTCCGTTCAGGTAAAAATTGTTTTAACGGAGTTTCATATGATTACTACAAAGTAACTCGCGATATTATTGTCGAGCTCTAAAAAGTAATGCACTAGGGTTCTCCAATATGTATGTTTTGTAATAAACGTTGCTGTCATTGCTGACCGATAGCATGTGCTGTAAACTTGTAACTGATTCCGGACCAGATTAGACGCATCAGAATGCATTCATTGCTCTCGCCTTTTTTCCAGATGTAATGGGAGGAAAATTGGGATTTAAATGACCGCTGTGCTTCTAGCTTTTTACATCTAGGATGTCTCGTGTTGACAGTGATATTATTACAATTGCGGGGAGCGATTCAACGAACCAACCTTTTTTTGTTGGCTAGAGATGTTGTGCAATCACAATAGTAGTTCTCATATCTATTTTAGGAAGCAAACTCGTCAACTGCACCAGCGGATGCGTTAAGACCTGATTCGGATTCATCAAGAAACTTTGCAAGTATACGACAACAGAGTGATTCCGTTGGATACGTTCCTTCTGCCGCTGCTCCACAAATGTTGTCCACTGTCACACCTGTTGTTCCTAGCGTTCCTACTCCCGTCGCTCATCAAGCTCCTCCTCAGTTTTATTATTTGGACCCTACAAAACAAGAGAGAGGTCCATTTGAAAAGGTTACTTTTCCTTGATTAAATTCGACTTATATTCCTCTGTACATTTCCAGCTTTTATTCAGATCCAAATGGACAGTTGGTATAAACGCGGATATTTCACAGAAGGACTTGAAGTTCGCCGACATACTGACACAAAGTACAGAACGCTAGGTATGCTATTGTCGTTTCAAATTGCTGTTTTTATAGCAGTGATGTTGTTCTTTTGTTGTTGAGGCTGAAGAATTGTTTGATAGGTGAACTGATGCAGTTAAACGGACGAATGACACCCTTCGATTACAAAGATGAAGTTGTTCCATCTCCTCCGGTCACAGCCGTGTTTTCTAATCCGACACAGCCATTTGCTGCACTCTTCGCGTACGAACCATCTTTGCTTATGTGCATTATTTGTTCATTAGCAGTTTTTCTTCAGAAGCGGGGGAATGTGGGGAGAGTTGGGAGCGCCAACAAATATGATGTACAGCCAACCAGGCTACGATCCTATCGCTGCTGAGAGAAAGGTGAATTTTACAAAGATGTGATTGAAATTGATTGCTTTGATTGAAATCCAGCGCTTATTTATAGCGCATCGAGGAAGAACAACGGCGAATACTAGAGGAGCAAGTAAAAATGAGGGAGTATCAGGAGCGACTTATGAGGGAAATGCAAAAACAAAGAGAAGAACATGAAAAACAACTTATGGAGCAGAAACTAGCGCTGTTGAAACATCAGGTTTTGATTGATTTCGGAGTACCTTTGTGACACATGATTCTACGTTTTCGTTGATCAGTGTTTTCATTTCATCTATCTTCTCTAGGAAGAGATTGAGCGGCGAGAACGTGAGCTAAAGGAGTCTGCTGAAGAAACAAAGGCTCGTTTGGAAATGGAACGCCTTGCTTTAGCGGAGAAAGCACGGCAAATAGAAGAGGAGCGTGCGGCGAAGATAAAGGTATTTTCCAATTACATTTTTGTTCAACGCGCGAAATTCAAATCAAATTGAACTCATATTGTTCTGTGGAATGACTAAATAAAACCCGCTTTTTTCTGTGGTGTGGCTGCGTACTGGATATCAAGCACCTCATTATAAACAATTCGGCACATTTCTTCATACGATTGCTCATCTAGTGGGCAGCTGCTGCACCCATTAGTATTATTCGTTTAGGGTTCTCCTAGAAAGGCAAGAAGAAAACTGGGCCACAGAAAACTATTAAAGATTTCTTCATCCCGTTTTTATACCAATTTTGTTGCAATGCCATGTTCCGTTCAGCTGTTGTGTAAACACAAGGATTGTTTCCGAGAAAACCTTCCGAACTTTTTCCAAACTCATGTTTTTAGCAGACTCTGAATCTCTGGCTAAATTAGCAGACTCTGAATCTCTGGTTAAATTTGTGTTTGAAATATTGCAATAACGTCAAGAAACCTGTTTTCTGGACCCTAGCCGATTGCGGTCGGTGTTTATAAAAAGAAAAAATTGCGCCGTGCTCCATCACACCGCGTGTTATCGATTGAAATCGTAGAGGTTCCGAGAAAATGTACAGTTTAGCACAGACTGAAGTAAGGATTGATGGACCCCTCCTCCTCCTTGCTCATTTTCATTGTAAAAGACAGGGGTTCATGTGCCTGTAATAACTCCAGTATATTTGATCATTGGTATCGGCATTTTATTGTGCTTCAGTTGATATTGCATTCCTATGAATTACGAAGCAGTCTATCTACGCGTATATATAGGTTTGATTCTAAAGAATAAAGAATATCGTGGTCGGCGCTAATCACTCCATTTTTGTGCCACTCATTCGACGTTAATTCAAAACATATGTCTAAGGTCTGAAGAAAACACTAAACGTTTATGAGTAAAGAAATTGGAGTTGTCTTCAACATCATACTCGCAGGTGAATCTGGAACCAGTTTCCCAAGACCAGAGGGAGTCTCGGTGGGCTCGGGGCGAGGATAGAACCACTGAACGTGTGCACGGGCAACGACGCCACTTGTCCGCTCTACCCACGTCTCTTTCCTGTTATTATGCGATACATGATTAGATCTTAATGCCCTCCATGGCACTGTCTAGCCCTAATCTCCTGGATGATAAATATGGTAGACATCGGGTTTCTCATTTTTACAGTTGTCAGGTAAAATTGGTCTATCTCATGTTAATTATTTTGTGTGAATTTCAGCAAGAACTGGAAAATGCTCGAAAGGCGGAAGAGAAAAGGATTGAGGAAGAGAAGAGGAGGCGAAAAGAGGAAGAATTGGAGAGGCAACGAAGAGAAGAAGAAGAGGAGTTGAAACGACAAGAAGAAGCTGAAAGAGAAAGGTGCTCATTTCTTCTCCATTACTTGAGATTCAATTTAGTACGATAAATGTTCTTCTTTGGCACCATGCCATTCTGGCGGCGTGATTCTACTGCAACTTTCAATTGATTTGTTACGTTCTAAAGTTTTCAATATCTCTTAAGATGTAAAGACATTTCGTGCCAAATCATCCTGAATTTACTCTGTTCAATTTATTCACAAAATGAGTACTAGGAAACAACATGTGTTTCGAATGTTTGAAAGCTGTTTTCATAAGATGAGAAGGTCATAATACGCTGAAATTATTCATTTTCCTGAAGATTCCATGTAAAATTCATCAATTTTCCAAAAATTTGATATCTATCACTTTAAATCTATTAGAACTGAAGTGCATGTACCTCCTTTCTCATATTTGCAGATGATATAGTAGTAAAAAGTGGACTTTTCAGAAGTTAACCATCATTAGTTGTGAAAATGTTACTTCTCAGGCGAGCCCAAGAAGCTGCTGAAGAAGAAGCACGTCGGGCGCGCGCTGCAGCTGAAGCAGCAGCGGAGAAACTTCGTCTTCAACAAGCCGAACAGCAACGAAAACAGGTGGGGAAAACAGGAAACACCTCTTTATTTTTGCTGAGATTTACAAGCATCACTAGCGCAACAACTCTTTTATTTGAACTACCTTGTGAAAAGGTGTTACAATTGTGAAAATATGGCACGATTTTAAGCCATTTCTTGGATTCTAGCGTGCTGCGGAAGAACAGCGTAAAAAAGCGGCTGCGGCGGCCCCACCACCAGAGAAAGAGAAGCGCCAAGAGAATAGCAAAGCGTTCGTGATTGAGGAGGCATGGCAGGTAAAATGTGTCTTTTTTTATGGGATAAAGACTTGTGCTCCGCATTTATCTTGTTCTTGGCATCTGCAGGTTTGCAAATATTAGGGTTTTGTGTTTCAGGCAGCTCCAAAGCCAACGCAGACATCTTCACAGCCTGCTTCGGAAGGAGCGGCTGCCACCAAAAAATCACCGTCAACGAAAGGTAGTTAGCCTCTTTTGACTTCGTCGATATGTACTACACTATATGTATGCTGTTTTCATATTCGCTCAAATGCGTAGTTCTAGTTGCACCGTGGTTAGCTGCAGCTGCAGTTCCCCCTAGGGAGAAATCCCTGAAGGAAATTCAAGAGGAGGAGGAAAGGCAGCTGCGGGCCGAGCAAGCCGAACAAGCTCGTCTGCGAAAAGAGGTTTTCATGTTCTCACATCAATTTGAGCATTTTGAAAGTCCGAGTTTTTAAAATTATTTTTGCTGTGTTATCTGGTATTTTCTTCAGCAGCAAGAAGCTGTTAACATCCAGTCATCGGGAACCTGGTCGAATGCTTCGCAGCGCCTTCAGTGGACTCAACCACCCCAAACTACGGTTGCGAAGGCTCCTGCAGCAAAACCAGCGTGGGGTGGTGCTGGAGTGGAACCGCCGAAGGTGATTCATTCCGTCGGTCATCCATTGTAATACGAATAACTTATTCTTCACTTTTAGACCCAGTCTTCTCCATATTGGGATGGCCCGTCACTGCAAGCAGCGAATAAGGTTCAAAATACAGCAGCCAAAAAGCCAGCAGAGAAAACATCCACTACAAAGGCGAGCAATGCTAAGTCTGGCTCAAATATGCTAGTGAATGAAAAGGCAAGTTATGCTGTTTAAGCTGTGTGCATCGTATGATCATTAGCAATTTTTGTTTATACTCTCTAGTCCTTGATCATAGCAGTTTTCTCTCGCCAAAATTTCTTGCTTACTACCATTTAATTCAATAGCAGTGATGATTGCCTTGTCCAAACGCAAGAACTTTTTATGTCTTCATACTTCTTCATCAACTATGGTGACCAAGAGTTACGCTGTACGAGTAGAACATGTGCGGGATTTCCTTTTGCGGCTTTTCTTCTGAGGATTTGTTCTCTGCGTTTTAGTATCAACACCAAGACTAGTAAAAGCGGGGAACTGCATGAGAAATGGCGCATAGGTCGCTCCAAAACCACATAGTAGCTAAAGTAGCAAACAGTCGATTCTGTTCCACACATTGTTCTACATTATTACGAATTTCTTCTATTTTTATACGATTTATCGTCGTAAGTAACCTGCTTTTGAGCGGTTCCCAGAGATCCCATCTTATGCTAACTTTATTTTTCCCACTGAATTGTTTAGGCTGCTAAACGTGCTCTCGGAATGGCTGAAGACAATAGTGTTTTCCTGGAGTGGGTAGTGAATCGCTTGAAGCAGCTCAACTCTACAGTCGAGGCTGATGTTCTAGCCATGTTCATTGAAGGGGTTGAGAACCCAGATGAGGTTGGCTTTCTCTCTTCTGAGGCAAAGTACATCTAGGAGAAGTTATGTTGGTGAGGTTCCCTGTACCTAGCGGTAGTAAGCCGGTATAAAAAGCTTTCTATGTTTGAATTAAACTGATTTTTTTTTTCTTCAAAAAGCTTTTCTTTTTTAAGCTTAACTCTTAAAACGGTCTCTTAACTCTTAAACTCTCTCTTTAACTCGTTTTTTCTGTTGTCAAGCAGCCTTCTTAAAACGGTTGTTTTGGAGGAACGCGATTACATTATCGTGAGAATTCATAATTAATTGTGAATATTTAGCCACTCTTCACTGCTAATCGAATTCTATAGTTTACGATTGCAAAATGCGCAGATTTGATATGTATTCAGCTTCAATTTCTTGCCGTGATTTCAAGCTGATTTTTTTCTTAAAGATTTGTGCTGTTTAGGTGGAAGACTATGTAGTTGGTTACCTCGGAGATTCTAAAACAGTTAAGGAGTTCGTTAGAGAATTTCTTCAAAAAAGAAGTGACTTCCGTAATCGCAAGCAACACGCGGTAAAAGATGTAAGCTCTTCATACTCTATTGACTGCGTTTTCTTGTTACTTCATTCACAAATGCCATCTTTAGGATCTCTCAAGTGCCCGCGGGGCACCAGTTTCGGGTAATGGTTCAGGAGGGTTTTCAGCTGTTCAGGGTAGGAAGAAGAAGAGCAAGGTATGTCTTTGGAATCTGTGTTTGATACCTTGTGTCATAATTTTGGTGCTTCTTTGGTGTTTTCGCGCTTTGAAAGGGTTCAAGACTCTATATCGTATGGGTTGCGTATGGGTTCTTTCATGTGGTGACCCAACTAGTTAGGGCCACTGCTTCCTTTAGATAACTAAAAGTTCAGATTCCGAGCGTTAGATATTTTCAACACTTTTCTTGAAGTCGATTTCAAAAAGCTACCAGTGTTTTTTTTTTCATCGGAATTTATGAATATTAGCATGACATTGCTACAGCACACATAACGCTGTGCATCTAGGCATTCTGCAGTTTATTTGAAGTATTTTCTAACATCACTCCATGCAGACACAAACATCCTGCACACAGACTCACATATCACATAAGTGAAACTTTCACACATAATAAACACAGAATTGCGGGTCTAATAATTGAATCGCCTAGTTACATGCGGCACTGTTTGAGTCTGTAATTTTAGGGTGCTCGTCTTGTGGTTGATGGCTCATGTTTGGGTTTCCGCGCTACATCGGATCCGAATAGAGTGAATCAGGGCGAGATTGAGACTGTGGCACTGTCACCGGGTCAGAAAAGATAAGCGCATGTTTAGCTCACCACTGTTCCGCACTTTGACTCACAGTTTTATCATTTGATTCCTCCATCCTGTTAATTATTGATCCTATAGTACTCGCTGTTTTCCCTTTTCTTTCAAAGTCTCGTGCATTGTTAGTTTTTATGGTGAAAGGCGATGGTTGTTGGATTTTTACCTTTGCTCTGGATCTAAGTTACTAGATTTTATCATAGGTTTTTTCTTTCTATCGAGAGCGGCGCTGCGATGCTAATATATTGTTTGCTTTTCTTGTTTCAGTTTCGCTTTTAATTTTCTCTGGGTTGCTGCATGTCCTTGGCGTGTATATTATCGAACTCTACGTTTCTGGATGTTTAACTTTTGAAGACGAGTTTTGTGTTGTATTTTGCTCACATACGTGATGACTGCTGTCCTTTTCTCAAAATATTAGAAGATTTTTTAAAAGTGTAATTGATCATTTTCCTTCCTAGTAGCCTTACGTACTCGGTGTTTCAATGTTTTACACAGACCAGAATTGTTATGAGTGCTAGTCAGTTCGTTTCATACTTCTACACTTCTTTTCCAACATCCCTATCTGAGCGCTGTGAGCATTTGTGATTATTTTAACAAATTGTGAGCAAACGCTCAGCTAGGTCATGCGGTTATTGCCAGATTTCACCATAAATCATACAAATTATGTGTGGGTGCATCACGCTGGTTGTGATAGTGAGGTTTAGACACACATACAAATGCAAAGGTTTCAGATTTCCCAACTATTTCTGAACAAACCTAACACTAGTGATCAAAACATGAGAGCAAGGATATGTGAGTGTGTCAATGAGAAGAAGAATCCTACAAAAGCGATCTAGAGCTGCTGCTTTGTACTGTGTATCTATCGGATGGTTACATGGACAGGGTTAGTTCACTGCTCTTCCTTCGGAGGCACCTGGATTTGACCTGAAGTTAGTAACACTAGCCAAAGCGCAATTCTGGAATTTGGGTAAGATGACAGATTACCGGTGGAATTCTGGGACATTTCCGGAAAGGTTTATCCACAGACTGGTTGCACAGTTGAAAGGATGGCTATCTTCATGGTCATCCAGACAAACCTTCGGAACTTCCGCGGAGCTTGCCGATTTCCGGAACTTCCGCGAAGCCTGGTTTACTATTGGAGCCCGATTTTCGGAATTTCCGAAGTATGACGTCACGCGTCGATTTTATCGGAAGTTCCGCGCAACTTCTGCGGAAGTTTCGAATGGAGACGCAGAGAAAAAGGTAGCTTCGGAACTTCCGCGGAGCTTCGAGACAGTGTGATCCAAGAAACTAACATACAAAATGTCATGTTTTCGTCCAGTTTTTGTAGCGGTATGTTCCTGCTTGACTTCAGCTAGCCATATGAGAAACCGTGATGGAATACGAAAAATTTTCCGCTATTTTTTCTTTGAAATTAGGTTCGGAATGCCCTGATAATGACATCTGCAATGTCGAATTTTGGGTAAATCTCGTGTCAGATAAATGTACCCCTGGGATTATTCCCATAAATACGAAAGTTTGACAGATTTTTGCCGAAGAGGAATTTTTCTATGTTATCATTGAAGTTGAAACCTGACGCAGATATGTAGCACAGTCAGAGGGCGAACTTGCTTGAGGCTTGCTTTCAGAAAACAAAACTCCAATGCTGCTGCACCGAATGCTCAGTGAAACGACTGTAGGTGGGATTCATAATCCTACGTTTTCAGAATCTGGATGCGTGGAGGTGTTCATCCTTCTCTACGATGGACTTTACCTTATTTCTCGAGTATGTCGACACCATAATGCCCATGTTACGTCACTCGTGTTCGATTTCGGAATTTCCGCTGCGCCAGTTCGGAAGTTCCGAACAAGCTCCGTGGAAGTTCCGAAAGTTTGTCTGGGTGTATGTATGACTATTCATCCTTTACATTATTGTGCGAATCACTACTTCTTACATTGAAATTTAAAGGCATCACCTACGGAAAATTTGGTCACAAAGATTTAGCTGTAATCCTAAGTTTCCTGCAGTGATGAACACGAATACGTTGATCAAACTTGTCCAAAGTTGCAAAAAATGCGGATCTAAAAGCCGCCGTTTCGGTCCTTCAGAGAAGAGTGGCCGAGTTGGAACGGGTATAGTTAAGGTATGATGTGTGGAAATCAGTATGGAAAACAAGATTAATCAAAGAGAAGAGCAATGGTAGCAAACAAAACGACCGATCCCTTTCCATACTGTAACAACCCAGGGGATAGACAGATACTCATCTACGCTCCTATTTTCCGAGAATGTCGATTTCTACGACGGTGCATGTTTCGGTGAATTGGCACAAAGTATGCAAGTATTAGATTGATAGTGAACTTTGTCCGAAAATTCCGAACCTCAATCGCTCCTGAAACAATCAGATTGTACAAAAAAATGGCTGTAACCGAGTGTCGACCTTATTGAAGTCCATTTGTTCATACTTTCATGCTGCATACCCCGACAATGGAATGTTGAGAGGGGACAAAGGCTGTGCTCCATAGAATGTTCGAGAAGCTATTCCCCAAGAATACATTGTTTTCTATCGTTTGTTTAGGCATGAAAAAGTTGAAGAGATTCCTAGAGAGATGGCCAAGAGTTCCAACATCGTGTGAGCAAGGAGAGTGTCTGGTAAACTAGGGCAAGAGATCATCGGTGTAAAGTAACTGGGGGTGCATTATTGGGAAGGGGGACCTGCTGATGAAAAGGTCCGTGCCGTAGTAGCTACCAATAAAGCGAATAACACGGGATTTCTTCAACATGCTGATCTATAATATAATAGTATAAGGTAAACACGTTCACGTAAATCAGCTTACTAGGCAGAATTTACGCAAAGCGACTACTTAATTCTTCCCTCTGCGAATCAGCTGCAGTGTCCTTTCTGGTCCTTCTTTGAAAAGGCTGAATTACATCACGGACTGATCACCATGAAACTGCATGAGATTTTGAGAATGTCGTTCCAGATGAAGCAAACGCTGACCTTATCATTCGTTCTACCTTTGAGCCGCTTTCTTGATCATTCCATGGACAGCGTAACTAGCATTTTCTGATGTGTTTCGGCACTCATAGTGGTGCTCTTCGTGGCGGCGCTCTGTGCTTGGATAAGTGAACGTATTGCAGAAAAACAAGTTGTAATGGAAGAGTTTCCATTCAGATCTTGTCGATGTATTACGATTTCGAAGTTCTTGAGGGATGGGAGTAAGCAGAGATTGTGGTTTTCGTGAATCTTCAACCTCTAACAGACCTCACATTTATCCAATACTGAAAATGTTCCCATCTTCGAATGAGTGAACATGTGCACTATTGCAAATGTTCAAGTGTTGGAACTGTATGAATCATCGTTTGTTTCAGTAATAAGTAGTAAATAGTGAATTGTTGATTAGATGAATTGGAGAGTACATAGACAAGGCAGACATACGAGATGGATTAGCTTGTCACTGGGAATTTGCCTCAATCAGGATTTTTTTTTGATGAGTCGATATTTCTGATTATCGTAATTTTCTCCCCATTTTGAGTACTTGGCGTCTCGAATGATGTGATATTCGACTATTCAACTCGGTATAGTCAAATGTCTGCTAGGCGCGGCACTCTTTCTGTGGGAAAGTTAAGCTTATGTCCTCTTGGTGGCAAATAACTACATTTTACATCCGAACTGAACACTCAGGTGGAAATTAGGGAATCAAAGATATTGAGGACTATGGAGTTATTCTTCTCTACTTCGAAATTTATAAAGCAAATTAGAGATTCGTGATAACATGCTCCTTACTATCTCTACCACTATTTTCTGACCATTTGTTTTCGTTTGTTAAAATTTGGAAGCGATTTCTTCAGCAATATGATATGATGATTTGATTTTCTTTTTGACTAGATGCTTTTAAAAACACTACCGTCCAGGTCTCTAAAGTGGAAGAGACCCAGCTTTTCTTTCCAACTTCCTCCTCCACCTGCATCCGTCAGTGTCTGATGGCTATTTTTGAGAATGGTTTTTGAGTTGCTTTCTCTTCCATCGAAAGAAACATCCTTGTCCAAAACTATGTGGATTATGCATAATTTTCTCGGCATCCTTTACAGCGAAGGGTCCATATTCTAAGTATGGTGGGGCCCATGCATGTCTCCGTAAGTTCCTTTTGGCTGTGGAAAAGTTCTCCCACCAAAAGTGACAAATTGGCATGGGAGCTGAGATCAATGAGCACTACAGGCGGCTGTTTCACTCATCCATGATCACAGCGCCCTGTAGAGTACGTATTGACGCCATCCTCTGACAACGCTCTTGCTCTCATACCCTTTAAGGTTCTCCATGGGATAGTCGATGCTTGGCGGCAAATGCGGCAGAGATGTCCAACTCATTGCTGGAAACTTGAGCGCGTTTGGACATCCGTTCTATTTCGCTTTCCCCAGAAGGTTCACGTGAGAGAGTAGGAAAGTCAACAACATGGAAGACATCGAAGACCGTCCTCTTGCATAAAAAAGACGAGAAGGAAGGCCTTGGTAACCGCGTGCCGATAAGCCTACTCTGCTCGTTCTCTACAAGAATTCGGAGAACACTGAAAGAAGTTCAACCCTTAGGGCAGGGCGGATTTGGCAGAAGCTTCAGCACAGTCGGCTACATCACCATGCACCAGGTCCATAGAGGCCCGCCAAAAACATAGGATACTCTCGTCATGACTTTCATGCAGGGTGTACCATAAATACGGTAACAGGTAGGAAACGTATACTCGAAAAAAGCATTTATATGTCATGTGAAACATAGTTGTAGGATTTATGTTTGCTAGGTCATATTTAGAATAAAGCAACCCTTCATCTCGGGACCCCTATCAGCTTCTGTACAGGCCCCAAGATGCTAGGTGAAGTCGCCAACCGCGGCGCGGTAGCGGTTGTGGTTCAAGTCATCCAGCATTTCTTGAAGTGATTGTCCAACTAATCCGAATTCCTGAGAGAATATGAACAAGCCCTGGTTTCCTGTATTACCAAAGCCTACTATCCTTACTGACTGAGACCCAGCAAATGAGTGGTCACTCGATGAAACCAACAAGACATAAGATGTACATATTTTTGGCTGGATCCAGAATCAAAAATGACCTGTGGGCCGGATCACTGTTCCGGCAAAATGTTGCGAAAAAAATCTCAACTGAGTTCAACTTCAAGGCGAAACAATTTTCTTCAGAAAAGAAACAACCGTTGTTACCGTATTTTTGGCCCACCCTGTAGATCCCTATAATGCTTTAGATTCAGCGGAGCACCACACGACTGCACGTGTCACCGATAGCACATCTGGACATGCTGAAGGATTTTTTCTGAATTGCACAACACATTCCGTCCCTTAATGCACCCCATCGTCGTGACAATAGGGAAGGCATTCCCCAGGGCAATCAAATCTACTCGAATCGTCCATCTGTCGTCTTGGGATCAGTATGACGATGTGTAACTGGAACGAAGTTGGAGTCAACGTTAGTAGAACAATGTTATAACACTAAAGGTCTGTTGCTGACATGACACTTCTGACGCACACGCCACAAGAACCAAAACAGATGGTCCGTCAGCTTGAAGAAGAAGGCTAGAAGGTGCGTTTGCAACTCAACACAAGGACGCCGTCGCTGGTGGGAAACCGATTTGTATACCCTTTTTCTAGAACGGTTCAGATGACGTTCGCAGATACCCACGATTATGTCCGTTTAGAGCAGCTGATCAACAGCGACTTGAAGCCTGGGATCAGGAGGCAAAGGAGAACCGCTAGAGCGGCGTGCAACACCAACAAGCTCGTTGTGTCTTAGATGAAGAACCAGAGGTTGAAGGCCGGACTTTTCAACAGCACTGTCATTTGGCTCTTTGTTGCAGAAGCGGAACGGGCGAAAACGATGCAGATGCAGATGAATGAATACAACGCGGGCGCCAATTCAATGACATCTACTCGGCTACACGCTGGTTAGACAGTGATGCCAAGAACTGGACCATTCTAACATTCGATCTTGTTCCAAATTCAAGGAGGCTCTCGATTACGCGAATCACTCGTTGCATCGCTGGGCTGGACACGTAACGAAAGCAGCGGACGATGATATAGAGCAATTATAGCATGGTTTCTAAGCGAAGAAAAGTGCCTGTATAACGGACTTCCAACCAGGTGCGAAGATTCCCTTTCGATTCCATACGAAAATTTCGTTGATGTGTCGTTGATTACAGAACGTAATTGCTCGTCCATTGGTCCACAAGAACTTAAACCAGAAATGATTTTGAAGGATACGCAGCAATGCAACCGTGGGACTAGTGCAGGGACCAACAAACTAAGCGCAAAGGTGACTGTAATGGAGCCAAGTTCGTCTTGATGTCGCTATATCGCTCAATCCTTCCGACAATTACATCCATGCAGGCGACTTCTTTTTTATATTCTCAGGATTTTGTGAGGTAAAACTGAAGTACACAGTAGCGGCATACTCACTCCATTGTTGAATTTAGGCAGCTTATCTGCTGCATTCTCTCGCAGCTTATCACCGCAACGGTTGAAAAGAAGAAAGTGTCCGAAGCGATCAGTGGCTGATAACAGTTTCCCGTCACTGACGTCGAGATCAATGTCCTCTTTTGAAGTTTTTTCCTCATTTCCTATGTCAGCCCACCCTCTCGATCCCACAGTCTATTGTACGTTGTTTCCATTCGCGGTTTGCTGAAATGAAGCTGAAGTTTCTGAAGAGGATGGGCGACTCCAAGCCGTCGCGGAGTCAGAAGATGGGCCTTCTCGGAGCCATATCCTACATCATCGGCAACATCGTCGGCTCTGGAATCTTCATTACTCCTACCACAATTTTAAAAACCACAGGCTCAGTAAGTGCTCACACTTTGCTCCTGACATCGCTGTGCTTAGCCGTTGGTCGCAGTGTCTTCACTGGTAAACTTACAGATGGGACTGTCCCTCATCATTTGGGTCACTGCAGCTCTGATTTCTATGTTGGGATCGTTTTGCTACGTCGAGTTGGGCACGAGCATACGCATGTCCGGTGGAGACTTCGCGTATCTATGTTTCATGAAATGGTATCTTCCAGTTTTCCTCTATTATTGCAAAATGAAGACCATGCATCTTTGCATTTTCTACTAGCCCATCCACACGACTAAAAGTCGTTTATTGCATTGTTATCGGAAAGCCACTGACGTCTTCACGAACACTTTAAGGTCATAAATTGCCAGTAAACCTACGTAACATGGGCTCGTGGTGATGATTGGCCGTAAAAGCGTGATCGTGAGACATCGACAGTGATTATTCAGTCAGTTCGAGTTGCGCAGCTGAGATGTGCATCTACACCCCCCAAAAGAAGTGCGAGGCATTGATGTTCGGCAACAAATAAGGTTATATGGTTAGGATGATATAGGAGTGCTTGTGAAATGTTTGTCACCGTGATATGATCCGTTTCAAAACTAAAGAAAGTTGAATATTTGTTTACGAAATTGCAATTTCTATACCAGTTGGCGATCGCCCAATTTCTATTTTAATGCTACACAGCATGCATTATGAGCTGCTTTTTTTCTTTTTTTTCTCTCCGGCTCCCATTCCTAGTGAAACAGTAGTAGTTTGATCGCTTGTTGGGTTATGTCGGTATAGTCTTATCGACAGGAAAGAATTCAGTTGCTTGTTTCGGAGTATTAGAAATGCTAAATAATTATAGAATATATTACTAGCCACCTATGAATCATTGCCTGAAACCATATATATCCATAGAGTATTTTAACCTCCTGTTTTCTTTTCGAATTTTCAGTTAGAATAATTCTTTTGAGAAAATCAAATGTACGTACATATTATGCATCTTTCTAAAAACATTGCGCGTCCACTGTGCGTCCTCACTTTATTTATTTATTCGACGTGCTATAATAAGGCAGTCATCCATAAAGAAAACCAGAATAGCATTGAGAACAAAACAGAACTATAAGAGTAGAAACTACAGAGACCTAGGCCAGACTATAATATCGGCCTTCCGACGTTCCAATGAAGTGGATAAATATTCGACAAGACTACGTATGTAGTACCCTATTTTCATATATGCAAAATCTGGCCTAAATGCGAACAGTTGAGCTCTGGCAGTGAACTTATGTAGGACTTGAAAAAGAATTTTTGGTTCTTCTTAGTTTTTTTCATGATTTTTTGTCATTTTGGGAAAATTTTTTTCAATGTAAGTCTTGGGCTACCTCTTCTCCATCAGTGCTCCTCAACTCCTATCACTGCTAGAGCTGAAAACAGCAGTTTACTTTCTGTCATAACCGCTATGGTTTTGATCAACCTGTTTTGATTGATTTTTAAAAGTGATTTACGGATAGAGATTGTCCCTACTCGTGCATTTTCCCATTACTCGTGTTTATATTTATATCCTGAGCAAGAGAAGGAGCATTGTGACATGGTGATACTTCGCTGTTATATTTATATCCTAAGCAAGACAGGGAGCATTGTGACATGGTGATACTTCGCTGACTATTCCGAGTTCCGAATTTACGGTGTAGCTTTGACGATCTACTTCTGGACGATATTTTGACATTATGATGTGCAATATGTTTTATTTTCTTTCATCGTCCATAAATCTCTACTGAATAGGAAAACCAAGTTTCACGCCGAAGAAGAAGCCTAGGTTTCTTTTCTGGTAGAAAACTGGATTTTCTTATCCAGGAGAGATTTATGGACGATAATTAGATGATTTCTTATCTTTTTTCCTGGGATGTGCATTGTACGGAATTACAAGCGTGCATGGAATTTTGTAATCTTATCGGAACGAGCATGAAAACACGATACCAGTAGCAAGAACGCACATGTAACATAAATTTGTTGTTCCAGTTCCTTAGAGAGAAGTGTTGACCTATGTACTTGCTCCGATAGCATCACTAGTTTGCTGTTGGAAAAAAAAAGTCTCTGGAGCGGTGCTTGCAACCGTGTTTTTAGATTGATAACTGAATAAAGTGCATAAGTCTGCACTCCTGGGAGAGGACTAATCTGCTTGGTTTATGACGTGCCGAATGCCATCGAAGATGTTACAGGTATCCAATAGCGTTTGCATTTATGTGCATTGGATGCACCGTCAACTATCCAGCTACTCTTGCGGTTCAAGCTCAGACGTTCGCGGAGTACATGTTTCAGGTAATATCCATTTCACTAATTTAAAAATTCAATTCTTATTGTGCTCTTATGTCTGAGTAGTTCTGCATCAAGAAGGCGTGCATATTCTTATGTGCCAGAATAATCAACGGGTGGGTTGCATTTACCAAGCTATTACGACATTTTCAGGCCTTTTCATAAGAGTTGCGGAGGGGTGACTCTTACTAAATGGCTTATTGGCATCCTGAAATTCCTAATTTTTTTAAAATTCAAATTTGGAATAGTTGCCTCCATAAGTGGAATAATCATTCTTCATCTATTCTTTTCAGGGCATCGGCATCGAACTCGATCCAACCTCTGACTTTTGGTCAAAAAAGTTGGTTGGATTCGCTTTGATGTGTGAGTTCTTTTATATTGATGGATAATCTGGGTTACTCGAAGTGGTAATTGAGTCGTACATGTACTCGTAAAGGCAAAATTATGGGGAAAACGACACTACTTGGCTACCTCCGAATCGAAGATTCCATAAATGTTTTTAAACAACGTACTCAATTTTACGATTGTTTGGATTGATCAGCTACGTGTACAAATAGTTTATAAAAAAGGAAAGGAACAATCGAAGAAAAAACAATAATGACGCAAACATGAATTTTTTCCGACTTGCTGTGGAGCTATTTATAAGAAACATGTAAAAGCAGCATTTTATCCGGTTTTGGAAATGATGGAATTTCTGTCTGGCGAATCCGCTCTCACATGAATTGAGCTTGCGACTGATTCCTTTTTTTCTTTCAGGGCTGCTGTTGTTCCTAAACTTCTTCTCTCTCAAAACGTTCGTCTCTCGGTTCCAAATAGCAGCTTCGATTGCTAAAATCGCAGCAACGGGTCTTGTGATTGGAACCGGATTCTACATGCTTATATTCAAAGGTGCAGAAGTGTGAAATGTATTTAATAGTTTGTAGATGGAGATTTTAGTCCGATTTCTCTTCTTCAGGAGAAACAGAAAACTTGCACAGTCCTTTCGCGGGTACTAATTGGAATATTGGCGCGATAGTTTCGGCGTTATTCTCGTGCTTGTTCTCTTATGATGGATGGGATATCCTGAATTTTGGCGCTGAAGAGATTGAAAAGCCGAAGCGGTTAGTTGTTTCTTTTTCGATTGAAATTTTGTCAAACCAGTCCACAAAGAAACGAATTTGGAAAGTGAATACATTTGAGTAATATGAAAGAGAATATTTATTTTATTTATCGTCCTCTGGTTTGTTTTTTTGTATTCGAAGCATTTTTAAAGGAATTATGTGGTGAGCACCGCTCTGATAAATTTTCAAAGAATCCTGGAGAGGTCGTAGGTACAGACTGAGAACTATCTGATCATCCCTCGTGCCGACGAAGTGTCTCTGTGTCGGTGAAGATTCTAAGAGAGGAAGAGGGAGTTATGGGTAGGTGTGGGGTAACCGCCATAGAGGGAGCAGCTGGTTACCTAGATTGAATGAGTGAAAGGTAAAAGATTTGTGTGATTTGTGATAATAATATAAATAAGAAGTCAAATATAAACCTACACAATACTATCATCTAATTTATAAACTATCATTGTATTTTTTTCGGGAAACTCCTTCCCCCTCTCCAACTCTGATCGCTGTTACTACTAAGAAACGACAAAAATGAGCCGGCAGATCTTAAGCAGAATTTTTCGTGTCATCGCATTTACATTTGTAATACTTTGTCGAACACTTTTCTCATTCACTGAAATTTGAGTTTAATTTTTCCTAATAATTTATCTTCTGGAAAACCGGTCGTTTCAATCTTTGAGGCGGCCAGGACTCTTTTTCTCTACAGACCCCTGCCCCTCTTCGGTGGCGGTGCACACACAGCCGCTAGACTCCACGTAGATTATAGCACCCTGCGTTCCCCGGTGACGCCGTTTTTCCAATAAGCATCGATTTTGAGTGGTTGCGTCGCGGTTGCAGGAGCCATCGAAAATCAGTACGCATCAAAGTCGATATCGGATTAGTGGTGGCTTCACTAGGGCTACACCCTACCCGGAGTATAGCAGCAGCCATCCGGTTCTTGAGAAAGTTAAATTTTGACTTATTTTTCAGAACAATGCCTCTGGCGATCGTTATCGGCATGGTGTGCATAGCGCTGATTTACGTGGCAGTCAACTTCGCCTACTTCGTGGTACTAACGCCAAGTCAAATTTTGAGCAGTGACGCTGTGGCCATGGTGAGAGCATGGTTTTTGTAGATTACGTGCGTTTAAAAACGTCAGATTAGCTTCTGGTTACGTTATAAGGTATTGAATTAATAAGTACAGTGGACGTCAATGGCGTTGGCCCATCTGCGGCCTTGAGAAGGACGTTGCGCAACCGCGCCGCGCACGCCGTAACCTATGTATTCTGCCGCTGTTATGCAATTTCTTACAGCTTTTGTACTCGACTCCAAAGAGTTTTGAGCAAATCGGGGAGAAAAGACCCTAGAAATAGCATTCCGCAGGTGACGACACCGATCCCGGTGCGCGCGGCGCGGTCGCGCTGCGTCCTTCTCGAAGCCGCAGATGGGCCAGTGCCGTTGCCGTCCACTATAGGTTAGCATGAGGTAGCAATGAAATACGTGTACTCTATGCTTGAACACAAGAGAAAAAATCAACAGAATACGTGCATTGTGGTGCTCGAGGATATTTTTAGTTTTTCCCATTGTTATCGCGGTGATTAATGCCTTAATCGGTCTTCGCACTTGCATGAAGAAGTTGTTCACGTGAATGAGAACTTCTGAAGAGTCTGCTGTCCTCCTGCACGTTTGCCAGTTGCCAGGAATCCACGTGTAGATGGACCCACGCATAAAAAAGGAGGGACTTTGACTTCACGACGTCTAGAGCTAATGCATGAGATAAGCACTCAATTAGTCCAGGGATACTGTATGAGCCGATGCGGACGCTGGTCGCCCATCACCATCATCGAGGTACTAGTAGTTTATCAAATATCAAATTGGATCTCTTCACTTCGTTAGCCGGCTTTTGGAGAGATGACGTTGTGGACAACATCGACTCGTTCAACATCTCCGCGAAAGCGCAAAGGAAGCCGAGGGTTCAAGAACCACCAAGGGATGACTATCTTACGAGACCCTCGAGCTTATACGTCAGCGTGGAATCGCGAGAACCACAGTCAAGTAGCAGCTTATGTCCAAGCTCGCAAAACGGTGCAGAGAAGCAATAGAAGAAGACCTTGAAGAGAGACGAACAACAGTATGGGCCGAAGCTGCAGAGGCAGAGAGAAGCACCCGCAGCGTCCGTTGTGACTTCGTTAATTAGAAGGGTAACGGAGAAAGTCATCTACGACTTCTACTCACAAACTTCATGACAATAACACTAATCTCATGCAAACACTGATTATCCCGTAAGAACATGTGGTATTTGATACAACCCATGATGTTTCTGGAGTTGAGTCAAGAAAATATCCTCCTTTCTAGGCCGAAAGTGCTAGATTGAGTAATATTTATAATACAAAACTTTCAGACCTTTGCACAAGTTGCTCTGAAGCAAGCAGCATTCATAATGCCGATCTTCGTGGCTGTACTTCTCGTCGGATCTCTCAACAGCACAATGTTCTCCGCTAGCAGGTACACGACATCACTCTCCCCTGTTGATAGTCCTCATTCCTTCGGCAAATTATTTTCTTCAGATATCTTCAAGCGGCTGCCAAGGAAGGCCATTTGCCTTCGTTCATTAGTGGAATCAATCCTATCACTGATTCTCCTAGGACGGCCCTTACGATTCATGTACGTCCTTTCTTTCGAATATATGTAGGAGAATCCAATGGAATGCGCCATCGACGCTATCGGACTCTGATTGTCTGCGCATCCGCACATCCACCGTTCTCATTACTATTCGATGGCGTGACGCGTGCATTTGAGTCCGGAGAACTGGAGTCTTTTAAGATTTGATTCATCACTGAGGTCTACTTGTTCAGATATTAATTGCAATGGTGATCTCTTTCGCTGGAAACCTCGATAGCTTGATCTCATATGTGGCTTTCGCACAGTGGTCTCAACGAGCTTGCACAATGGGTGCTTTGATCTGGATTCGCTTCAGGTTAGAATGCATCGCACTGCAGTTAGCTTGTGCACAATGAAAGCTTTTCAGGCGTTGGCCAGTTCATCCAGAGAAAATTCGTATGCCAATTGTCATGCCAATTTTCTTCTGCCTCGTCTGCACTACACTGGTAAATATACTTAAGACCACTATCACCATCTGGTTTTTGTACCTACGTCTCACTTTTTATTTAGGTAGTCGTTACGATCATTGACGACATTTCATCAGCTGCTGTCGGATTAGGTAAGGTCTAGACAAATGTCAGTGATAATTCTTTCCCTGAAAGGGCGTTTTGTGATCGATATGAGGGAAAACAGTATTGAAACCATTACTTCCTGACGGAAACCGAAAAGGACAACAACTGAATATAGGGAGAATTTTTCTTGAAGGTTTGAATTTTTGGCTTGGTCTTGTAGATTGCTTATCATATCGAAATCGGTTCTTCCCACCAGCTGCTACCGCAAGCACGTCAATACCTTCAAAAAATATCTTTCTGATCAGACCGAGGAGTCGACTTCCTCGTTTTTGCTCGAGTTGCAATATAACATCTGATAAGTGGGAATCATGGGGACGGGAACCTCAGGAACGTTGAGGCACCGGCACCGCCTACCATAAATGAAAATCGCGAGAACTTCCTGGAACTGGACCCCACCTCAATGCAACGAAAGTGCTGTAAATGGTTTGAGTGTAATCCCGGGGTTTCACCCTTCCCAGTTACAGTAAATTGTTTGCACCAACCACCCCGCCCCACATTGAGCATGACTGTGAGATTCCTTATGGCGACGCAGGAAAAGTGCACACGTGGATGATTCTTCGCTGGCTTCTCACTAGGAGCTGGCGACCCTGCGTTTTGTCTCCTTGGTCTCTGTTTCCACATTGGCGCTCATATAGGTGCCAGTAAAGGGATCGGTCTGTGTGCACCTTCAGAACACCACAGGTGCCGCTCCTGGGTAGACAGATGTGCCCAGAGGTTTTTGAGACGGCCTGTGGTAGTGTTGCCAAGTTGTAGTACATTAAAAACCTCTTTCCTTTGCTGTCAACTTGTCCTCTATTCAATTACAAATTTGACAGCGCATAACATCATCAGTTACGTGGACTCTAAATGGCCGTGTGCAAGGGGCGGGAACGCGGCGCGGCGTGGCACTCGTGTTCTTTGCTGCTGGCAGAAACAGACGACCAGAACCAGCATGCAGAGCCCCTATGTCTCTGCTCAAAAGAGCCGCGCCGCGGTCCCGCCCCTTGCACACTGCCATTTAAGGTTCCCTGTACATCATGTAAATTTGCAAACTTACGCAGAAGTGGACACATTTAGTATTCTACGTATATGCAACCACATGAACAGAAACTTCGCAAAACTTCGTAATCACACTCCAATCCACTTGTGCACAGAAGAGATTTTGAAATATTTTTGAAAAAATAAAATAAAATAGAACGTGCAATAACTAGTTTGAATCAATGCTGATGGAGCTACCACGAACTAAACACTCCTATCCCACAACTAGTTTGGAGCATTGCACAAAACAATAAGAACTATCGAAAAAAAAACTTCCAAAAAAGGTCAAAGCCTTATAAAAGTGTCTTGCTGACTAGATAGGATTAAAACGTAGGCAGACCTTGATGGTAACATCAAAACCTTCAAAAGGATAGAACAGAGAAACGCTTGGGACTAGAAGAATCACAAAATGGGATGAATTCTACGGAAAACCTAGAATTCAATGGGGTCCAGTAGGCGCAGCATTACACGGGGACCAGAAAGGCAACTTCACAAATGAGCACCCTTAGAAAAATTCAAGCCAAGTTAAAATAGTTGCTCTTGAAATACTGAACCTCTGTGCTGTTTCACAGCTTATTCAGTTGACAATTTCAATTGAAGTCTGTGAGCGGCGTTCTCATGTCACCTTCCTTTTTTTTAGTGAGGAAAAACATTGGCTGAGTAATGCATCCAAAAAATCAGCGCTCTAAGGTCCTCTTAATACCGAAACTTTCAGGCATTTGGGCGGGTGGCTTCATCATATACATGCTGCTTATCTTTGACCGTGCTCTTCCGTCCAGTTCTACGTACAGAAGGATCACACACAAGATCAATAGTAAGTCCTTTGCACTTCCATCTTTCCGCATTCCTGTGCAGTGAGGTTTTTCCTCCGACAGATAACACCACCGAATGGGCTCAAATCATTTTTGATGTGATGCCGGAGCAAGGTGACGACAGTGAACGTGAATACGCCATAGGTGGCAGCCCTCACAAGGTTGGATACTAGACACTTTCTGCTGTGCGTATCCCTCTCAGACAGTGTTTCAGGTCTTCGCCATTGATGCCAAGTCCGAAGCGCTTTCGGACTTTATCTTTGCAAGTTTAGAAGAAGATTTGGTGAAAACCAGATTATAATGTATATTTGTACATAGTAATAATGAAGATAATTTAAATGTATTAATAAAGAAAATAAGCTATGCTTTGTATGCTGTTGCTACCTCCAGGTTGTTTGGTGGAAGTCGTTTACAAGCGCCTGACGTTCCGACTTAAACGTCTTCTTCGAAGGCTTAAAAGGGTGGGGGCGGAGGAGGAGGTAAAGTTCAATTATGCGTTCTTGTCCCCTAACTGGTGCGTTCCCTTATGGCTAATGCAACGTCATTCCGGATTAGCTAGACAGAACATAGAAAATGGTTTATTCATTTTTATTTATTTATTTATTTATTTATTCAGCACGAATTTTCAAGGTTTAACGTTACATAACTATCTACAACACTAAGAAAAAGAACAATTCAAAGTTGTACAACATCATGTATAGGAAACTCCAAACGTACGTAGACAAGAGTCCTGATCGCGGCGCGGCTCTCATGAACAGAGACGCAGGCGCACACTATGCTGAGCTCCCGTGACTCTGCCTAAGAGAGCCGCGCCGCGGTCCTGACTCTTGACTGCGTCCGTTTGGGTGTGGGTGGGTCTACAACATTATATCGAAAAGTTTACATATAACATCGATACCATATCCAAGTGAAACATCTCTTAAAAACGCTGTCGATTTCAGAATATCAGAATGCGTCATATTTGTGTAACATATGAGCCATACGACGCTTAAAGGCAGCATTCACGGAAATTCTCACTTCTGAACGAAGTTGCTTACCATGTAGCAGAGGTGGACAACCACAATATGCGCGAAAGATGAATGCCCTAGCTCTTATGCTTGTTTTTAGGAGAGAGAAAGAGTATGACTTCACCTATGACACGAAAACACGCTGTTCTAAAGAAATTTGTCATCCATCTACACTCAACTTATATAGCAACTTGTGGACCATGCATAAATCAAATACTTTGCGCCGAGATTCAAGAGGCGAAAGTTTTAACTGTTTGTTCCTCACTGGTGGTCCAGTGATGCAAGACCTTATCTGCACGTACATCTCCAGACGAAAAACGGAGAAGCTACTGCTGTCAAAACATAAGTTGATGTGCTTTGAACGGTTAAATACGCAATTAAATTAAATAATTGACACTTAGAAAATGATTCCACGATTCCAATGGTTCAGGTAATGCTTTCCGATTCTTCTTGTGGTAAAGTTTCCGCATTGTGGTACAATGTTCCCTCATATTTGTGAATTTGCTGCAATTTTTCTGTGAATATCCTGGCATCTGGTTTAGGACGACGCTCGCTGATTATCTGTCCACACTCCAGGAAATGAAGAGATTGCGTGCACTTGTCCAATAGATCAAAAGGGAAGCGGGAAGTCGTCTGGAGTCCAATGATATCTTTGTTTTAGAAGCAGAACATGCAATAATTTTCATGTCTGAGATTCAGAATGTCCCAGCATTCGAGCAGTAGTCCCAATAATGTAAATGCGCCAGCGTTACCATGCTATAGTAAGATGGATGTGCATCCGAATATCTCCTGGGTGAGATGTGCTTACACCCTTCAACGGTCGGCTCCGTTTATTCGCACCGTTCCCCTCTTTACGATGGAACTTGTTTTCCACACTTATTTGAACCAATTTTTCATTATAACGTTTTGATTATGAACTGATTCATCTGTGTATTCGCTAATATACTTGTACGAATGAGAATGCCATATCAAAAAGTATTTGGGTAAAGTTCTAAAGGTTTTCTCACTGCTGCGTCTCTCTTGTCATCCCTTCAATCACTAACTCCATGATCTCGCATTGGACTAGGCTTTCATCTGCTTTTCCCAAGTAAGCTGCGAGAACTCCCTGTCTGGGACATGGTTTTTCGAAATCAAAGACCAACGTGTCCGAAGCTGTTGTCTTGGAAGCAGAATCTGGTCCTATTTGAGTCTGAGATTCTATCACATTCTGGGCCAACTCTAGACGCTTAATCCTGTACTATACGTGAAGTTTTGCAAAAATTTCAATACGGGGTTGTAGCCTTCTGTGGCCTTCCGTGTAAAGCTCAGTTATTGACTATCCTAGAAACGAATTGTGGTCCGAGGTTCTTCTCTTTAGGTCGAAATTAAGAGTTTTTTCAGCAGAAGCAAATGTAGCTCATACGTTATTTGCGGTCATGCAAGGCAGTGAAAGGGCAGGAATAGAACAGCTTGGAAACTTAACAAAAACACGTATTGTTCCGCTAGGACTCCGAAAGTTCTTATCGTCATTAATTGGAGCAGGAGGAATTTTTTCGATAATTTCACCGCTCGTATAGCGAGAGCCCACGTCGTGCTACATAGCGCAGAAGTGATGTAGTGAAGACTTCGCCACAGCTAAATATCTGAAAAATTTTATTCGCGGGAATTCTCCGTAATGACGGAGGCTGTAGGGAGTCTGAAGTCTATCAAATGTACATGTACTGTACATGTCCCTTATAAGTTCTTGTACAATACTGCTCACGGGATCCTGAAAACCGACGGTCGCTCCGCGGAGTCACCGTCGCGCTCGTCGCTGTGCCATGACTTTCTTAGAGGTGCCCCAATCAAGACGCCTTGGTCACCAATCGATTTCGACGTGATCTTCGAATGACCAACCGGATGTGGGGTATGCCTTCTGTTTACAAGTTTTCGCCGAGTAATCGATATATTGATCGATGCCATGTAATGGATCGGATCTGTAGTAGCAGAAATACGCGCGATGAGTCGGAACTGAAGCTCGATTTCGATGATTTTCTCTAAACAAAGGCAAAAACTTCCAAAATCACGCACAAAGGCGCAGAACTGGGCAAACTCTACATGATTTCAAAGACATCCGATTTTCGACGAAGTTGCTGATAGAGCACCCTGTTCCTTCGCAACTAGGTATCTTGAATGGGGAATAATGTAATTTGATTGTTCACAAATTTCTCCGCTGTTATTCCGTCTGGACGAAAATATGATGAACACATTGTGCATGCGAGAAAGGGAATGAATAATTTCTAGGATAATTGATGAACGAAATATGCTGAACCGAGCAAAACAGCTGAGACAAGAAGTGCACTGGGAGGATGTTAGGCTTAAGACTTATCCGGTGATCTATGAAATATGATTGTCCTTCAAATGCCGAGCAAAGGAGTATGCTTGTCCTTGTCTCCATGTACTTTCGCTAATAGGGAGTCCCTGCAAATCATGACTCGATAGAGAAAATCGGTAAGAGTTTGTAATTGAATTAAAATGGCAATCTCAAATTAATTTTAATTTTTCATATCTGTTTCTTCAGTTCTCAGTTTTCATTTCGGGCATAACCTTTGTAAGAGAATACTTGCTCAAAAATCTTTTAGTGGAGTAAGTATTCAAGAATACTTTTTAATCCCTAGATAGATTCTATGGAGGCCTAGTATGCATACATCTTTTGTAGAGTTCTCCCGGAGGATTTTGACGTACAATTCCGAGAAGCGCGAGGTTGTTGCGCTCATCAAAATTATTCCAGTCATTTTCCGACACACAGACAACTGTCGAATTACTCCTCAAAAAATGACAGTTGTCTCGGGTCGGTAAATTTCACGATGATGTTTTCGGTCTCCATGCGAACAAAAGCTGGTAAATAATCAGTGAAGTATTGGCTTCATTCCGCCCATAAACTGCTCTTGCTGCAAATTTACTCATTTTTATATACACATGATTCTTTTTGTCATACCTTCCCAAAATTATATTCTATCTTTTACCATTATTCCGACATTGTCGCGATAGCTGTAATAGCTAGAGCTTGCCATGGCATGGTTATTCTGCTGCGAAATCGTTTTAGGATAGAAGAACCAACAATTCTCATCATGTGCCCTAAGGCCATGATCTCTTTCTTATAAAATATGTACCTTGAGCAGCACCTAAAGCTTGCATCACTAGTAGAACTTTTACTTTAACCTTTGCTACACCTTCTGGGAGATCTTTATCCCAATAGAGCAGCACGACGAAGGGCGCCCCCTTACTTTTTTGATGAAGAACGAGAAATTCTCCCATTTTCCCACAGCTACGTTGGAGACTGCAAAAAAGCGGGTACCAACAACCACCCACCACGAACCAGCCCGAGGATCTTGCTATTCATACGCCTGGCTTCTCCTCGGAGCGTTCCACAGAGCTGAAAACAAGTGTTCGCTGAGCTCTAACAATAGTGAGCTGCGGCGATGCTTCCGGCGGAGATCCGTGACTGATTAGCCGAGTGGCCAGTTGTGGTGGGGTGTCGCCGTTCACACATGCGAATCTTCATGTACTTTTTCTCGTTGATCACACTAATCCCGATCAGCCATGTGGTCAGCAGTGCGGATGTTTAAGATGTTATCCATTTCCTCTTTCATAATCCGCTCGGTCCATAATCCTCCGGTTTCCACTTAATTGGATCTCACTTACGGTTTCATCCTCTGATTTAAAAGTTGAGCGTGATGCTCTTTTATGACGCTAGCTTTTTTAAATGCCATATAGGATTTTTATTTTGGAATAATCCACTTATTCTCGCTTTTAATGAATTCCTTCGAGTCCCATTTCATCGAAATCCACCGAAAATCCCGCTTGACCACTTTATTTCATCAAACCACATTATGGGTATAACTGTGACTGGTCGTAGTGGTCGGTAGTTTATTGAGCTGTATGTATTAGGTATGTGAAAAAAGTTTCCGCCCTTTTTTAAACAAAATTGAGTCTTCATTGAAAAAAGAAACAAAGCAGATACATCGACCAAAGTATTGGCTATCGTTGGCTATAACCGTTCTCCATCTTTATGGGAGAAGACGGACGCCGCAGTCGCGGGACACCTCGTCCTCCGACTCGATCCATTCCTTCACTCATTTTTCGACATCTTCAAAAGATTGGAAGCGCTGCTTGGGACGCCTGTGGGATATCAACCGAAACGAACAGCAGTCTGACGCGGCACATTCCGTTGAATAAGCCGCATGAGGTAGCACATCCCGGCAAAGAGCTTCAAGCGCTTCCTTGGCGACTTTTGTGACATGTGCCAAAAAAACACCACTCTACATTGATGACACAAAATTTCCAAACTAAATTTTTTCCACCGAAGCTTTGTACAGCGGGGGGGGGGGTATTGAGGTGTGAGGTGCCGAACACAAATATCCCATCCATTTTGTGCCGTATTCCCGCTTTGTAGGGATATAGTAGCGTTACTGTGACAAATAATGCTTATCTGGCTCAAATTCGACATGATTACCGCTGTAAAATACAACGACCTTGATGCAAATCAAAACAAATGTGTACTGTCTATTATTGACAAATGTCGAACCAACAAAACTAAGCAGCGTTTACGAAGCATTTGCAAGGATAAGTAACTATTATAACCACTTAACGCTCGAGAGCGGAAACGTTCTCACGTAACTAATACATATCCAGTTTCTAAAGATCGCAGGAAAAAAATGTCACCTAAACCGTCAGATTTGAGTGCTGGTCACGAAAACCGTACTCAGTTTGCACTGTAGCTTTGTCACTGCACGGTGACAGTCCTTGTGGGAAATCAGAAGCAGATGCGAAATTTGGAAAAAAAATTTGAACGATAGGATGAAGAAATAACATTGTATAAAAATAATAAAATATGTAGGGAAGACAATACCGATAATCGTGACCAGCCTTTGGAATAACCCGAATATGCAAAGTTTGGAAGGCTGTTTCAAAGTGCTTTTTTTCACCGTATATTAGTTGTAACGCTACAAAACGTGTTTACGTTGCAAACGAATGTTATTTTTGTGATTAGCCTGTTGAGTGACCGCTAAACTGAGCAAAAATTCTTTTCGAGATTTCCAGGGCAGAGGTTGCCAAGTTACAACTCATTCATTAGTGTTTTGGCTACATTAAAGGCAGGGGTCCACCTCATTTTCGTAATGAGGTGGACCCCTGCCTTTAATGTAACGCAGCAGATTCTGCATCTACTCGGCGCGATGGTTCCAACGGTATACATAAATTGTCTCAGAATGGTCTATAAACCCGTCTTCCAGGACGGGGTCTGTAACAGTTTGCCAACCCGAGTTGACATGTGAAGCCGTTAATCTTATCGATTGGACACGCCAAGACTCGTTGACCGACGCGGCAGCCGTGGCAGGCAGCCAGCACAGCTTGGACCTATCCGCCTCCGGGCTCCAAATTTTTATCCAGTTCGAGCCTTTCAAAAATGGGGATTTCGTCGCTTCTGTGCCTGTTGATGTGCATCCCAGGGGTCAGCATGATGAGAAGGTCTAGGATTTGGTGGTAAATCCAACAGGCAGAACGAGGTGGCCCTCTGCCTTTAAGGAAAGGAGGTGATGCGAACCTTACTACTTGTTTAAAGGCTTCCAACCTTAACATTTATTGCGTAAGCCATAACGACATTGCAAGCATAGAAAAGCCAATCACAATACAGGACCACGGATTATATACGATATAGAAGGCTTATCATGGCTTGAAATCGGCTCCGCCTTGAGCGCCGTGACTCAGAGGCCAGGAGTCACGACACTACTTGAGCATTGCCGGAAGAAATCGAATAAATTTAATTAATTAGATGAGTGAAGAACTTGGAAGTCCGCTAGAAAATGCAAACTTTTAAGAAACTAAAAAAACACCCTACTGCACTTTCTTTTTTCAGTAGAGCTTTAGGGCTCCTACTTTTCCAAGCATTCCAATTTTCGACCTGTTTCGAATCGAATATTCGAATATCGAATACATCTGGTGCGTACTCTATTCAAGCTGCACGCTGGTTGCTAGGGAAGAACATTTCAGGCCTAAATTATGGTGAACCAGCCCGTGGTGAAACCATTCCTATGATTCTTCTTCTTATATTAATTGCTGAGATCTTCGTCATTCCTTCTTCTATTCCAGTGTAGTGTTCTCTATCGTTGCTACACTCAGACCAGATGACTTGAAAAAGCTGGTATGCTCAATTAACTTAACTGCAGTATTTTAGTAACCAAATTAGTAGGAAAGAGAGTGTGCGAATGTGAGCTAATTTGAACTCGGTCGAAAGACTACATGACGGTTCTATGTTCGTACTTCTCTTGCGCTAATTTACCCTTTCGATGGCCTAAGCGTCCTTGTATGCACTCATATTCAATCCGAGAAATACACGAGGAAGTTCCTCGGTTTTGCTGTGTATTCAAGGGAACGAAGCAACATTATCCTCCCATTATGATATTTACTGCGTTCTTCTTGGAATTGCGTGCCATTTCCTATTGTTTGTGCTTCTGCGTCTGTGTGTAGTCAACACTCGTCATGCTTAACTTCATCCATATGTCAAAATCCAGCAAATACAAGGCGTCCCACAATTACATTAACAACATTCGAACGTTAATAACTTGGACAAAATAGACATACAAATAGTATTGGGAAACAACTGCATGGTCCTTTTTTCAATTAGTTTTTTTTTTCACGGTAATTTCTAATTCGCTTGATTACCTTCATCGACTATTTTGTAGCACTTGCTTTGTTCATCACCTGTGTCTCAACTGCATTTCTTAATTCTAGCTGTAGCAAGTTTTCTATAGCATGGAATGGGACCCTCAATGTCGACAAAAGTAAGTCCCTCCGACACTGGTTGCCGCTCGACTTGAGACATGAGTAGAATAAATCTCGAGCGTCCAGGGACATCAATAATGTCTGTAGAGAGAACTTTGCTGCTGGAAAAGCAGCAGACCATCCCCGTTGATGGGATACAGAGAATATTATCCTCCAACGTAGCTCTAGATGCAAGGGATAAAATCAGTACTGATGCTGACTCTCAACCACCTGTGAGTTTGGCTAACATATCCTCTGCAAAATGTCAAAGTGCTCAATATAAGGTGACCGTTCATATTGGGTATGCTCGAATTCTCGACGCAAATTCTGCAAAAATGACTAGCAGAAACGTGGATGTGAGTGATTTCCACTAAGGCGGACTGTGTAGATTCGGAACAGTCACGCAATAGCACTCATTTCGTCTGGGTTCTAATGCAGCCCATAGAGCTTGATATAAGAGTTGCAGTGACGGAAGAAGCTGAGAATCTGCCTTGTTTCCGGAAGCAATAGTGGACAAATGAAGGATCTATATAACCCTTTCATAGTGAAAAGTGTTGCTCGTGGACAAATGTGGTTTCTATGGCTATGAAAAACAGCACGAACTCATTTCCCAGCCCATTAGGAAACAGAAACCCTTTTAAAGTCATGCGCGTCAAGGCCAAAGATGTTCACAAAGACGTTCTTTGGTAAAAATAGGTTTTCTCCTGCTGAAACATCAAGTAGCGAGGTGACTTTTATTTATTTATTTCAACTTATTGTGTTTTTCTTTATTCATTCATGTACTTACTCGACAAATTACGGAAAGGATCGCAATGCTATTAGGTCGTCAAGTATGAAATGTCTGATTTTATGAGCGGTCAGTTTGATAGTTTCTATCTTCGAAGATTGACTAGATCTCTTCTCATTTTTATTTTCATTATGAAGGTACGTCCTCTTCCTTTCGAAATCACTTTCTGGGTTTTTGATCTGTTTTCGAATTTTTGTTTGAAAGCATTTTTTGTAGAACTACTGAAAGACGAAAAATCGTATCGTTTTGGAACATAGGTCCCATTTTCCAGCCATTAGAGCTGAGAAAGCTGAGAACATCAGGGTAGTGTTAAGGGACATTTGGCTAGTAAATGCACTGAACAGCGTTTGCTTGGGAAGTTCCGCTCAGGTGACATGAAGCTCCAAAGTGAGCCTTACGATGAACCTGGATATCGATGAGCTGGAAGCCGTAGCCAAAGCGGATAGGAGTCAAACTAGGTCAACATAAGCAGCGAGGTGTGACCTTTATACACCATTAATATTTAGGTACTCAAGGCAATATGACCACCAAAAGCGGTTCGGTAAACGAATTTTTCTCAGTTTGACCCTCAAAAATGGGTGCCAATTTTTGGCCATTTTTCACAAATCCACGCTGCTTAAGCCAGAGGAGCAGGGGTGAGGACCAATCTCCCATTTGCTGTACCGGGCAAACCTTGCTCTATAAGACCACAACCACTTTTAGGGATTAGCTCAGTTCTTGCTGGAGAAAATGTTCAATTTTCAACATGATGTTGAAAACGTTCTTCGCCACTCGATTGCTACGAGCTTTCCACGTTTCCAAGCTGTTGGCGCAATCAAGCTGCAGTTAATATGGCAAGGCTGTGGGGATGGTATAGGAGCATATTCGGATATCTTATACTGCGTCTTGCTTTAGAAACAAAACTCGAAAACTTCTCATCCAAAATCGGACATTTCATACTTGACGACCTAATATTTTAAACGATAAGTAGGAGATGCGGCAAGAGCTTCGTTGTACTGGGACAGAGTCGCTCTCTTCGTCTCCTTCCTAATTTTCAGCATTCTATGGAAGAGGATCCTATTGCTATTGTTTTGTCCACTCTGTTAGCAGCCTTTTTTGAGAAATTCATCTTTGAGCGACATCCCATTCTCCTTCTCATTTTCACTGCTTCAACCTGGGCTATTCAACCAATTTCCACCCATGATCCACGGATGCACCGCCTATCAGGTGAAGAGTGACGCGCCAGTCCATATATCACTCGGGCTACTTGATTAGTGTGGAAATGACTCCTCGCCACGCTGTTTTCTAATGCTCGCCTCCAATTAGACGCGTAACAATCCACCACACCAAAACACTTCCCACGCCTACGCCGAGCGTTGAAAAACTTGAGTTTGGCAGTTAGGTGATGCTCTCCTGGCCCGAGCCAGGGCTGGAGCGACTACATCTGAATAGAAGGCTTGTACTTCAAGTGTCTCGTGCGAATTACTTGCACATTACAGCTGTGACGCAAGCCAGAGCTTCCCGGAAAGCAGCAATTTTCGCTGTTCCGGAAATGATTTGTGTAGCGAAGGAAATAAGAGCCTCCAATCAAGTGTACGCCTTCAAATCCTTGTACTCGAGAAGCGTTCAGACTATGCAATTAGCGAAGAGGAGGGCCCAAGGACATGTTAGGGTGTTAGGACATGTTATATTCACAATAGGATAAATTAAAAATAAGGCAATGCCATGTAAAACTCGGTCATGTTGTTGGGTTTTCAGTGGATTTCTGTCATTCCTCACATTAGGTTAGACTATTGAAATGTTTACGAAATGCGTGTTTCCAATTGTCAGTTTAAATACCCAGGTGTCGGTTTAATTATCCCAGCGAAGAGAGACGAGACTATGTACGAGCGTCTGGCTTCTACGCCCCACCCCTACGCCTCGGATAATCTTCGCGATTCCCGGAAGCACCGCTTATTTGCCCATACCATTCTTCCATAATATTGATTGCGTGTGCTGTGCAGTATGTATAAATTGGAAGTCAGATAATTTAGCGAATTTAATAAGCCATCTAGGAATCGACTCGATCACTCGAAAGTTCGGAAGTGAAACTCCTGGCACGCCTCTTCTTTTTGCTATGTGACTGTACTGCTCGCTCTTACTCGATTATTCAAAAGACTTGCTCGTAAACAAATGTTCGAATTCGAGTGCATCTAACAATTCATTCGGCCCTTACTGTTACTCAATCAATTTAGAGCTTTCATAAGAGCTTTATTAACAAAGACTAATAGTTTGTCAGAAATTGCGGAGCATTGTTAAGCTTCTACACATATAATTAACCACAAGTAATTCTTTGTCATTCTTCTTTGTTCTTGGAGTTCTTTTTGTCTAGACAACGCTGGCAGACCAAAGTTGAGCAAACTACCACTAGAAACTGAGTGGGAGTTGATGAGAAACCCGTTTTTCCAATCTTCACAGGGTTTCATTGTAACTGAGACAGCGTTCTTTGCGTTCACTACCATTTTGACGTCAGTGAGCAAATGTTCTGGGAAATTTCCCAAAAGCTCAGCAGCCTAGGTTTGCAGCAAAATTGTGGGCTTCGTTCTCTTATGGGATTGCTTTCAGTTGTTTCCGTTACTTGGTTCTACTCTCTTCGTGGATACTCTCACGAGAATCAACTATTGGTTTTGACTCGCTAGTGGGAAGACTGAGATCCAGCTTAATTCTTGTTTTTCTTGCATGATAAGAAGAAGAAGCGGGATATCCGTGTACTGTTGGGACCAGGGAAGGGACTTATAAACGTTTCCGGGAAGTTGTGATCTACCCGCAGTTTCAAAGTGAACTAATTCTGCTGCCAAAAATGGGCATTCCCTGTAGTACGAACAATCTGTCCGAGCCAGATACAACAAGTAACTATAGGAACTAGTACTAGTCTTAGAGGGGGAAGCTCAGAACTCTCCCTTGAAAGTCCACGAGTCCCGCCACAGAGCCCTCCAAAGATAATTTCGGAACTCCTCTTCAAATACTGGGCGGGTACTTTCACGCCCCTCCCATCCAGATTTTTCTTATTCATTTCATTGTATTCATTAGGCAGTTGGGCTTCCAAAGCCGAATTGCTTTGCCCTTTGTTGAGTTTTCGATTCTCAGTACATAACAAGTAAATGATCTGAATTTCAGCTGTTCTTAGCTGTAACTATGAATACTTGAGTGATGAAGGCTAAAATTAAAGGAACGCAAACTTTTTCCCAACATTTATCCTTTAATTAGCCGCCATTGTTCGCTTGTGGACATGCTTCAATGCACTTACGTATCTGTCTGGATGTGCAAGTGACACGCGCCGGCGTAGTTGTTGTTCATCCAACTTCTTCCTGGAACTGTTACTGAGCCAAGCGACGTAATCTGATGCTTTTAATGTATTGTTGTTTATTGTTTACACTCTTTTATCACACCGGCTTAATGAGCCTTACGTGCGAAGGGTTCAGCTGATTTCTTCACATTTCCATCGAACAGCTTCGTTCAATCCAACGAGATCTTTTCCACAGCGGTTCCATCATTCCCGCTCCTGATGTTCTTGTGGCGTTGATAGTGAAGATGTGAAGAGAATCAGTCGATTGCTTCGGCGTATGGTCCACGCTTGCCAAATGCGTATTGAACCGGGTCTTTGCACACTGTTTGTAGTAGGGTGTGATGAAGGCAGCGGCTAGAAAGGACCGGCCACCCTCGGTCAGACACGGTGCAGAACTGATCACTTTAATGTATTCCCGTCCAAAAAAACTCTCAGAGACGTAATTTTGACATCGCGATACTCCAGTCATTCGTCTGCTCCATCCTAGAGTTCACCAACATTTACAATCAATATTGTAGCCCTTTTGCAATTGTTCGCATGGCCCTATTAGCAAGATCTAGAGGCAAGATCTTTCTCTCTTTTTTGAGCAATAGCGTCCGTTTGTGAAAGCAGGAAGAGGCAGAAAAGTGGGGGTAAGTGAGAAAATCGGTTTCATATGCAGTCGCTATGAAAGATATTGCGTCTGCAAGAGCGTGCACCATCTGTTCGTTCAGCTGTGGCCTGTACGAATGGCATCAAATCTATATCTTAGTTTTTTAGTTTGTCTTCCGTTCCAACATGAGCTGGTTGTGACGCTTACACTTCGTTTAAGAAATGGCGACAACAGGATATTTGTGCGCAATATTCCAATTCCTGCACTAGACAGCAAGCACCGAATTTCTCCGTTGTTGCGTCGCCCTGAGCTGCATTCCTTTTCGAATTATTTTTCTCTCCAATTTTTTTGCAACTCTCGTTCCTGATAAAACCAGCTACACCATCTATGTGCCTACTGCCCAGTAGGCTCTCTTGAGCTCCCCTCCCACCTCGACCCTCCCCCATTTATACAAGGACACCTTTTGATTGAGGCTAGACTGTCAGCAAGGACACTCCAGTCTCAATCAAAAGGTGTCCTTGTATAAATGGGGGGAGGGTCGAGGTGGGAGGGGAACTATAGAATTATAGAATATAAATTTATCTATTTATTCATTTTATGCACTCAGGATGCGCTACCACAGGTCAGGGAAGACGTAATATGAAAAGGACAGCAAGAATACACCAAAAACTTAAAAGTGAGAAGATGCACATAGAAACAGATCTTGGGAAAAGGATAATCACAACTTCTCTCATCGGTTGGTATAGGGAAGGTGTAACTGTAAGCAGGACGTATAGATAATCAAGAGGCAGTGTTTTTAATGTTTTTAATGAGATTTCTTTCGAAGGAATCAAAGGAGAAAATATCAATTGAGCGTAGGGTGAGGCAGTGTGAGCCTCACCAACATGATTTCATGAAATAAAATTAAAACCTCCATAAAAAACGAGTATTCGCTTCGCGTATTCACTGCTTGCATGATTGGCCAAGGTGGTGGTCCATTGGTCTACCTAGCCGGAACAATATGCGCTTTCTCTTATGATATAGGTACGTAATAGTCATTTCCTGTTACATGGTTTTACTGAGGCCTGGTTTTCTTGCTCGATGAATTATTATTTGAGTGGGTAGAGCCCATGAATCTATGAGTTATACTAGTCATTTATTCACTTGTTCATTCCTTCCCTCTATGCACCCGTGGGCACGCCATGACATCTATAGCCACCAAGCACCTGAGGAATGTAGCATTACAGGATTGCGAATATCATCAAAAGGTCAGAAACACTACAGCAAAACCAGTGCTAACTTACTGCCCATGTACATATACTACAAGTACATGGCATGGATTAGAACAAAGTGCTTTGCTTACCACTCTTGGTAAAAGCTCAAGCAAATCTTCCGACGTGTATTCATCGTTTCATCTCCTGACTTGTCGACTTCAAAGTCTCTCTTGATTTTGTATTAAGTCTTAGGTGCCATAGGATTCAGTTACGCTGACGAGACAATTTTTCTTACATGGTACTACAGTCCTGATCTTGAGACCTTCTATTATATTGGTGCGAAATTAATTGCCGAAACAAACACTCCAATTCAAAGTGTTATAACTTGGCTTAGACACAGTATTCTTCATGAGCTTAATGCCCCTTTAATTCGCTAAATCTTCCCTAACAATCTGCTTAGAATGATATGCCTTCACGATGAAAACTGAGATTGCAAAAATTAAAAAACTTTCGGAAGACGATTCCGGCGTGCTCTAGATCAGCAGTCTGCTGCCCTCGCAGTTTTGCATCTGGGGAGTCGGTAAAAAGTGATACCCAATAGCGGATTACTGCGCCAGTTTCTGCTGGGTGAGTATTTCCGTGAAAGGCTTAATGCCCCTTGGAGCAAGGGAAAACCCGATTCTGTTCACAATTGCCAACAACTTTAGCAGAATTTGGGACATCAACACGAAATTACAATAGTAGTACTCTGCTGTCAACGCTTGACTAGGTTGGAGAAGGGTGTAACGGATCATACCCTCACAGCACCCCCAAATTCCTGACACAAACTTCCTAGAGAGAAGATCTGGTTTACGAAAACGTAGAGGGGGAAAAGGTCTCTATCCGAACCCATTCACATTTCTTGTTATGGTAATGAAACAGAGTTTCGTCCAACTATAGGGCCTAGAAATGAGTTGTTTTGGGACGAAAAATTAAGTTAGAAAAGAAGTCACACAAAGTAAGGCGCCGGTCACCAGTCAGATCGTGCGCTGTTCACGTCCGCACTTTCTTACCTTACCTTGTTGATTGAGGTCAGATGTTTTGAAACTGTAGTACAATGAGCGGCAATCCCTGCTCTCATCGTACTGATCGTAAGATCCGGTTTAGGTCCCACGACCGTCCCCAACGCCTCATCGTCTAGCGAGATTTCGCGACCACGACCATACTTGCATTTGAGTTTGAAATCGTTGGAAGAAAAATTTGCGAACCCCTAGCACCGTTGGAAAGGCGACTCCATGGTTAAAAAAATGCAAGATTACCAGACATCTCCGTCTCGGAGTGGTCGAGTTTGAAGTCATTAACTACGACCGCCCGAGAATCGCGTGGGCTCATCATTTGTTCGCGGCCCTTCAAAAGGTACTGGAAAGCGCTAGCCAGAAAATCCGGGAGGCTTTTGGAAGAGGAGGAAAAATGCTTTCAAAAGACAAAACAATTTGGCTTGAAATTGTTCAAATTTTCCAATTTATCCGAGGAGACAAAACGGTGCAACGATTCAAAATCGTATTACTATGTAGTACACTGAGAGTGAGTGCCACACAGTTTCTGTTCACAATCTGCTGAACATTCAGAGCCAGGATTCGTGAACACATAACCGCGCGATACGAGGCTAGTAAACCAATCTTTACGTCCAGGGGGCGTGAGCATCATTAGGATTACATAGGGGTCCAATTTACTCATATTTAACATGGGCCCCTACATGTTTACCTTGAGTAATCTAAATGATGTATCCAGCCCTGCGCATCCTAACGGCGCGTAGTCTATAGAATAACCAGACAAATTACGCTAACCATTGTTGATTTGCTTGGCTACAGTTCCATGATTACCGGCTCATAGCTATCTGGGCGTTCTCAAGATGGGCCTGGATGCATCGTTTGGCTTACCCAGGATAAAAGTGTACATGACGCCAGCGCTAACGAGGAGAAAATCTGGTAGCGTTAGCACGTTTATCCTTGGTAATATCAGTGGTGCATGTGGCCCCTGGAAAACCCAGCAGCTGAGTTTTTTCAAAACTAGAGTTTAGTTATCTCGAAAAAAGAACTTTAGTTGATTGTGAGACCAGATGGGGCATATCCGTTGTAAAATGCGCAAACGTTTAAAAAAGGCCATCAAAGCGATTGAAGCTGAAAACATTGCCAGCTGGTCCTGATGTTTCTGGAGCGCTTACTCACTGCACCACAGCAGGTCTTTCTTCGAGCAGATTCTGAACTTATTTTGGGAGGAGGTCCCATCATGCTCCTAAAATCCTGTGCAGCCACTGTACGATAGAATGTCTCTAGAACTTAGAATAGTGAAGGACTAATGAGTGGTGGCTCTTGAACTTCTCTCCATGTGAGAAAAGTTACCTACTTTTAACCTCACCTACTTTCAGTGACTGAGCAGGTTATTTAATATCGAGCTAGAGGGAAGTGCTCACAAGACAATGCTTGTCAGGCATTCTGAATTCTGCAACAATGTAAATTTCCATCTCATCGAAAGTCCAAGCATCCCTGTTTCAAAGTTGTTCAAGTTTAAGTGCAAGTGCCTCAGCAGAGCTTTGCCATTCTCTTTTTCTGTCACCGCTGTAAGCTCGGCTCAGGATCCCCATCAACCAGCACGAGCTTACTCTTAAGGATTGACCAAGTGCTTCACTGCTTTCCTAAATATGCCAATTCAAGTGGATGGGGAAGCTTGACCAATGGTGGCGAAAAAACCCTAGGCGACTATGCGCCATTTTTTACCTTCAATAAACAAAGGAAGAAATGAAAATAGTATAAGTTGTCGTAATCATTACTACATGATAATGGTAGTACCAACAAATAGCATTAAGTGATACAGTGGGTTTCATAATTATCGGGACACCCCATTTTTTAACCGTAGCGGGCTTCATCGCACACTAGTCTGCCTGATTCCTTCTTCATTCGACTCAGAATGGAGAATTACCTATAGACACTTCCTCTCTATTACGACCGTCGATTTGTAAGATTTTTATAGAACTTTTATGGACGAAGATCGAAAAACCAGTGTTTCGTAATTATAGGAACACTCGGCCTTGGCTTTAGCCGTTTGGACAACAAAAAGCGTCCAACGACTTGTTCAAACATGTATAATCACGGTAGAGCATGATTTCCCTGCAGTTTGAAAGGAATACCCAACTTTTTCTTTTCCAATTTCCCGAGTCCGCGGAAGATGTAGCACCATTGACGTCCATTGTAAATGTTCTTTATTGCTGTACAGCAAATACAGCTACGTTGTATTATGAGAAAACCTTGGGGCTAGAATAGAAATATGAATAAGTTAGGCATTGTTTGCAAACTACGGGTCATCAAACCCCACCCCGGTTATACATGTCTAAACACGTTCTTGGACATGATTGCACACGTCTAAACACAACAAACAAGTCCGGTTGGACACTTTTTGTTGTCCAAACGGCTAAAGTCCTCGGCCTTAATTGAACAGTTCACATAGAAAACAGTAACAAATATTCCTGTTCTTAATAACTTGTTCTTTCCTATTCAATGTTAATCCAAGCATAGTATTTGCAAAGCTGGTGAAGGGAATTCAGCTGAGATTTTGGCCAAGACTGATGGAAGTGTCTTGAATTGTCTTTTTTTTCTTCAGTACAAAAATTCCATTTGCAGCGAGCATTTTCTGTCTAGAAACTGTGTACGAGAAATTTTCTGCTAGAAAAGTCTTGAGGAGTACTTTGCAGGTATAAGACATCGGTTTTGTGGCAGCTTTTCCGGTCTCTGGTAGCCTGACTCACGGGGTTGACTGCACTTTCTTTAAGCATAATAAATGTTTGCCAGCGACAACCTCTCGGATCGGTTAGATTCTCTTTCATTCGTACGACCAGATTACCTTTATGACCATATTGGCGGATTTTGGTAGCAGTTGTTTCCTTTCCCTATCGGCGAATCTTAGGAAGTGACCATGTAAAGTCGAGGACTTCATCTCGTGCACAGTGTAAGCTGTCTACTGCTTCTGTATCGACCAGGGATCGGCGTAATGAGATCCAGAAAAGCCTAGCTAATCATTCAACATTACATCCGAGAGGTTGTCGTTGACAAAAATTTGTTATGCTCAAAGGAAATGCAGTCATCCCCGTGAGTCAGGCTACCAGAACCCGGAAAAGCTGCCACAAAACCGATGTCTTCTACCTTATAAAGTGCTCCTCAACACTTTTTTCTAGCAGAAAATTTTTCAGACACAGTTTCTAGACAGAAAATGCTTGCTGCAGATAAAATTTCTGTGCTGAAGAATCCAAAAAGACAATTCAAGACACCTCAATCAATCTTGGGCGAAATCTCAGCTGAATTCCCTTCACCAGCTTTGCAAATACCATGTGGTGTCCCTATAATTTTTAAGCCCGCTGTATTGATAAATAGTGATAAATTAGAAGTAATAAGGATAAATTGCTGCTAGAAAAAGTCACATTTCTCACCCTAAAGCGATGGATATGGCTTCCCACGCTGTTTTTCATTCCATTTCCTGTTCCATCTATCACATTTCTTTTTTCCTATTCCCATCGGCCAGGGCTTTCAATCCTGTCTTTCCTTTCTTATTTATTTTTTCCTCTGTTAAGACGTGCACGACATAAGTTTGAATAACAAATGTTTGAACAACGGCAGCAAAAATGGCCTGAAAATGCTCAAGGGCAAGGAAAAGCTACATAAGTTGGACTGGATGCATAACTTGAAGCATAACTTCCCTCAAAGTTTGCACCCTACCGCTTCAATGGGATTGCGAAAACTGCAGTATAGTCATAAATCTTTGATTTACCTACCTTATTTATCACTTTTTCCCCCTGAAATTGCATCACTAAAATTTATCCTCCGTGTCAGCCGAGACGAACTCCTCAGAAGAAATGTTAAGACCTCCCAGCAGCTCGGGTGCAATAGCTGTGCATAATAAATGTCATGAATAATGTCTATGAACTTCTTGGTGCGACGATGACGTTTTAAGCACCGTGTTTTTGAGAATTTTGCAGCATCCCCACTAGGCCCACGCAGTTTCATAATATTTTTCGGAAAAAGTCTGCTTTTTACCGCATATTCCCAGGGGAAACTGCATGTTCTGCGCTGAATTATTTATCTGAGAAAACCATTGCAACTAATGGAGTAGGGAATAAAATATAATAGACCATGAATCATTGATCTGCAGGGGACATTTTTGGATTGTAGCATATTTATTCTACATTGTTTGGTAATACTAATAGCTTCTCATTCACTAGCTAATACATATAACCTCACTCACTTTGCTCCTCTGGGAATTAGTTTGAGTCCTGATCTAACTGCCTTTTGCTCTGGATGTCTGTTGATTTGGTGAACAGAACGCAAACGGCGACGCACAACTGGGGGAGGATGGATAATCCCACGCCCATGAGTGCAGGCAGCACCCACGGAAATTTTCATGTCTGAGATTTTGATGGTTTTCGAACCTTACCAATAGTCCGAGCAATTCGACGAAGAAAGTAGAGCGGAATAGTCAACCGTTTCTGGGATGTAATTAGTCAAATGTCCAAGATCCTGGATCAGCAGGATCAGCGTGGGGTCGTTCGATCAACGTGGCGGCATCGGAACGTTGCTACCAGCTGATTTGGTGGCCAGCCATTTTGTTTCTTCTAATTTTAAACATATTTGTTAGTCCTTAGCTTTACTCTTTCACATTTCTGAACAGCACCTATTTTTCTATCCGTCATTTTACAGAAAATATACTTTTTCAATTGCTTATATGGCTGATTTCCGCCTGTGCCTCATTTTCGAATTTTCTCATGCTTCTGGAATCGTTTTAGAATTCGTTGGTGTGCCTGCGAAACTTTGACTAGTCAGGGCAGGATTTTGAGATTTCCTTTTCCTCCAACAACCCTCCAACAACCGTACGAGCGCTGCAAAACGATGCAAAAAAAAACCGACCATCAAAAACCATCAAAACAGCTGACAAAAACGGCAGCGGTATCGGCTTTTTTGGATCGGTCCACATTGAATAGGTCCCGCAACTCGGCCCAACCTGCTCAAAGGCGATGAGCTAAGAGGTTGGAGAAAAGGGGGATTTTGAAGGTTTTGACAGTTTTGAGCATTGTAATAGTGTTCACCGCACGAGATTACCCCGAACTGTGACAAAACCTCGAGATCGAAAATTTCCGCGGGTGCTCCGTTTAACCACGGTTAGCAGTTGGATATACACAACGCCTCGTTCAGGTAAATGTGCTGATGGATGTCGGGTAAAGGATATGTCTAGACAAGTTAAAATAGGTAAAATATCATAGATAATCTCAATGATGCATTCGGGTGCTGTGCCTCACACCCTGAGCCCATTTGGATAACTGAGATTACCTATGGTAAACGTGTTAGCGTATCCAGATTTGCTCTTTACCTAGAGCCCACCAATATAATACCAATACCTATACGTGACGTTGTCTATACCCTATTGATACACAGCTGTAAGATTACCTATCCCTATGAAAATGCTTCCGGGTCAAGGTCAAGAGTGGTAGCAGTTTTGGACGCAGGGTGGGGGGGGGGGGGAGGGAGTTCGCCGAGTTTTTGGAATTACTTCATAAAATCAGTGAAAATCTTGTATTAGTTTTACTCCAGTTGTTTATCTTTATTCGTATTTCAAACCCAATTTTTATAAATCACTAGTTATTAGGAATGATATTTTCATTAATTCTGTTTCTCGTCCGGGTCACCAAAGGTGCGGAGACCGGACTTTTTTTTCTCACGCCCCATCCCCCGCTTCCACCCACTTTCTTCGTTCGCCCCTGACGTACTCAAATTTGGAATTCAGCCTTTACCACTGATTAGAAGGTGTCTAGGATGAATCATTTATAACACAATCCAAGATGGTTCTCCAAGGTTCCTGCTTGCTTAACACTCCAGTGCGATTCCAGGACATTAACTGGGATGTCCTGGATAAAACCTTGGACCCTGGCATGTGTAGTGTAGGTGTGGCATCATCAGAAGTGCACTACTGTGGCACAATCAAGGAGAGTTTTCAAATTCATCGCTCAGCTGTGAAGAAAGGCGTGGTCATTCAGCTGTACATGTAATGTTTTGCAGTTATACGCCGAGCACTGATCACTCCGCTGAAACGTTGTGGGATTTGTTTTCACATGCATGCACAATCCATCCAGAACGCCTCAAAACAGCTAGAAATCTACACGTGTGTAGTGTCGTTCTTAATTCCACTCTATTCAAGTACACATGTCTTTTTGCAAAATAAAATCGTCGCCTTGGTAGCAATAGTTTGACAGCTGCCGTCATTAGCGTTTCCAAATATAGTGTTTTGAAGAGAGTGGTGAGATTTCTTTCCGGCTGCCAGGGCATTCAGTTCACTGCACTTTGGCTTGGGTGGAGCCCAGGGTCACATGGTATAAGTGGCGGAATCCATGAATGCTTGCCGAAAAGTCTTTGGCTCCCTACACATCCAAAGACGGCAAGTTTCCCCAGCAGTGCATGGTATGGCTGCATATCTTTACTATTACTTACCACCGTTTTGGAAAGTATTGTTGCTAGGATTGTTATCAGGCATTGTGAACATTTTCTCTCGCTATTTCCTCGCCTCTATTTTCTTCATCTTTATCTGTCTTCGTTTTTTGCATCCCGCTGCTTTCTGGTTGCACACCTTGAGTGTATTCATTAATAAACGGAAAAATTGCTGTCGGATTCCCAGGAAAGTTCATGCTGTTTCTCAAAAGCTTATTTCTTTTTTGTTTCCATACGGATGTATTTCCGAAGCATTTATAAACATTAGGAACCCCCCTTGTTCTACAAAACACATTCCTGCTTCTCTGGATGCCCCAATTTTGTTTGAGTTGCAGGCATTGGAAATGGGAAATCCAGGCGTAGGAAAAGCAATTCTGACGGCTGTTCTATTTGGATTTTCCAACCAATTGGGCTTGAATCCTTTACGCCCTGTAATGAGAGTTCCAGATTGCCGACATGATTGCTCGGGAGTGACTCTGACACCCACAGATGACGCTGCTGGGATAGAGTAGGCGAAGTCTAACGATAAGGGCCGTGGTTAACCTAGAGTGGATGAGTTATCCGGAACATCGTCCGTTCATAATCCGTGCCCCATCGACCCTGACGCTTCCTTTCTCGTAAAACTATTTCAGAAAGATTGACACGGATCCATTGCAAAGCTCCGTTCTCGTTCCACGTTACTTTTTTCTCCGTGTCATTAGTGAATTTTTAGTGGGGTAAGTAGTAACTTCGCTAATGCAGTAGTAAATAACAAAGTAAATAAACAAGCAGACAAATAACTGCGTCACCATCTTGGGTGAATACTTTGGAGGAATAGTGCATATCCACTCTAAGAGAACTCACCCTATTTGGATGGGCAAGCGCTTAATATAGTGGATGAGCTAATAGTGGATGAGTTAATATAGTGGATATTCCCCTGAACATACTCAAAACGCTAAAAACAACTTGCTGACAAGGAATTGGTGAGCAAGTTTCTAACCGCATCTTAAACTTGCTCTCAGCAGGGCTTGTCGACAAGTTGTCGGCTAAGTGCGCTTGTCGAGAGCTTGTTCTCACCTTTTTGTCACTCATAACTTCTCGGCCGTTGGAAATTGCCGCAAATTCGCACTCTCCTTTTCTTGAGCGTGGTCATTGATGTCTGTACAAAACACAGCTTAACTGCAAACATTTTCATCAAAGTTACACCCCCGCAACCATTACCCTGGTATCTTCATTGCTTGGTCGTATGTTACGCCCGAGGTTATTTGACTCTTCCTCTCTCGTCGACAAGTTGGCCAAAAGGTGCGTAAGACAATTGGGTTTTGCTCTTCCTTGTCGACAAGTTGTCAGGAGAAAAGCTTGCTGATAACTTGTTGTTGGATTGCATGATAACGTGAAACTTGTCGATAACGATTTGCTAGAGGTTGTCTGTAGGTTGTTTTGGAGCAAAGGCGGGCCGGAAACTTGTTCTTGGGGTCCATACAGGGTGCGCGCCAACTCTTGGTGCGTGGTTTTGTGAAATTAATTGAAAATTAGTTGTGAAACTAGAGTGAAATTAATTATCTGTGCGCACCCTGTAGTATACGGCTCGAGCCACAAAAGATCAGCTGATCCCCTCCGCAGAGGATCGTTGCCATCCTGACCACGTCGCCTCTCGTGTTAAGCGTAAGTGTCTGTTCCTTAGCGGATTATCCCTCAGGAAAGGGATTAGCCACTACTGCGATTTGCCATATTGACTCTCGCACACGCACACACACCTCATCCTGTCAAGCCGTACATTCGCTCCTCTGCTTCCTGCCTCCCATGCAAGCCGGCTTTCCACGAGGTTTTTCGCAGGGTTTTTATCACCGTAATTTGCACATGTAATTTTCATTCTGCAGTTGCTGCGAGCTAACATTTTCAAAGGTTTTGTGCTATTCATTGCTGTGGTATGGTATTTTCTTGACAATGACCAAATCTGCTGTGGCAGGTATCCATGAACTTTCTAGGAGGAGCTGAGATGCACCCAATTGTCAGTGCTGGACAAGTTCTTTAAACAAAAAATGAACTTAAATGCGGCGTGCTTCCAGTAAGTGACGACAGGTAGTGGTAACAGTAACAAAGCATATCTTTTAGTGCTTGAAAAACTACATAATCTAACCGTATCTGTGGGGAGTTTACAAGCAGAACGTACCCAGAAACATGAGCCCGCAATGGAAGGAGCTCACCTACCGTTAAACCTGAAATGCGGGAGTTCCCTAAACCATAAATAGGTGATGATTTTGTTAATTTCCCTAAATACATATTTTTATCCAGAAACTTCATGCCAGCAGGCTAGTAAGAAGATGTGTAATGAAAATATGAAAATACAGTATTATCTGTCCAGGGAACTCGTCCTTCCTGTTGTCGGGTCGGTGAACCGTTTACTACTTGAGAACTAAACGTCCTTATCATCCAACGTGGACGAATCTTTCCAACGGCGTGTGATATATCCTTCTTTTTACCCTCTCTTATCATCACTGACCGGTTGTGAGACTTGCTCGGACAAATTGTTCCCATTCCCTGAAAACTTGTCCGAATTAGAATAATGGATACATTGGAAGCTCCCGTGCATGTTCGTGAATTCCTCTGCTGAAACTCAGTGTCGGGATTTGTGATCGTTTCCGGGAAGTTGACGTTTTTCCCTGCCTTTTCTAAAAAGGATGAGCTCTCTTATTGAAATGCTCATGTTGCTTACCAACGACTCCGTCAGTCAGCATTACCAAATTATAGCAAGGTTAGTAAGTTATATCACATTTTGCTAGAAAATTTTTCCATTCTGAATGAGCGTGATGTTTGCCACATTCTGGGAACGTTCATGGATTCGCCACAGGAAAAACCATATCCTTCCCAGGAACGCTCATTAATCCCGCTAAGACTGAATTTGCATGACAGCCACTCATTCAATCGAGGAAATGTCTCGATTTTGTCCACCCATTGGATCGAGCGGAATTCATCATCATTCCACACAGTCCATACGTGTCCTCACGGTCGTCCACCAGCTAATACTGCTCGCTTCGTTATCAGGAGAAGAGGCCTGCGCTTTGAACTTAATCTTTTTGCAGCTTTGGCATCAGAACATAATTGGCCGAAATGAGGACTGGCAGAATTACCAGAAAATGCACTTGTCTGTGCTACTTTAGGGGGGGGGGGGGCTTGGGGAGGGATGGACATACGGTGCCAAGATAGGCAAAAATATGTTGCACCGCCAGAACATTCCATAGACCAGAGAATCCATCGTTTAAGATTCAGGTAGCAGAATTCATGCGCCCTCTCGGGAAGCTCATAACATTCCCAGCGGGCAAGATTCCTCTTCAAAAATTGGTATATTGTGCTTCTCTGCAGGATGATGTTTTTTGCATGCTTTGATGACATCTTAGGGGGTTCATCCCATTTCCCCAGAAATTTCTATGAAATCAATGCTCACTCGTGAGGTTTCTCAAACATTGTGAACGTCAGCATCAACCAAGGAAATTAACAAATTAAAAAAAGCCGAACTTCCTTCCTTTCTTTTGCAAAAGCGCTGTTTGGAAATTGAGTTTTCGTGCAATAGTGCAATACATTTACCTTTCATCGAAACGTCGAAAAAGTTGGAGCGGAGGTTGAAAGTGGATTAGCTATAGTGGGAAAGGCAAAAGCAAAGCGGAGTCAAGTCAGCATTATAATATTCTTGCACTGGAATATAAAATACGTAAGTAAAATAGGTGCATTTATTGAAAGTTTTTTCGAAGTAAAAGTGAACTCCGTTAAAGGTGTACTTTGCGTACTTCATTTACATGGTGGTTGTACTAATATAGTAATATACACATGGGGATTGTTTGTGCGTGGATTTCGCGTAAAACGGCGAGCCTTTCGCATTGCGTTTGTTACCTATTTGAACATTTGCTTTGCTCTCTTTTGCGGCAATCAAAATTACTGTTCAAATTTCGCGCCCAATTCATTTGTCGTCGTATTTTGCTGTAGCTATATGTAGCAGGTTAGGATGGTGCATGATTGATGCGGTTTTTTCGCGACTTCTTTTCTCGTTAAAAACTAGTGCTTCTTAAATGGTGCTTTCATGGAAAGAATCCTGCTGTATTAGAGAAGATCCCATTAAAGATCGTAGCTACATTCGCCATCGCATGACCCACCACTTCGGAAAAGGGTGGAATGCAGCAGATTGATTGAAGAAGTTCATAAGAAGTACTGTCTGCTCGTTTCGCTGCTGGAAATCGGTGGAAATTCGAATACTTTCTACTCTTCAGATTCATGGGGACCCATTCAGTCAACGACCATGCTTTTCGGAGCTCTTTGAGAAGAAAAGCAATGGTCGATTGGCTCATATTGAATCTTCGGCTAGCATTTTCGTTGTCAAGATTTCGTCCTCTTACACGGCTGCCAAAGGTTCCTGGTCCTCAAAATTTGATCATGGACCATTTCTTTCTTAATCTGTGAGATTCGTCTCTCATGAATATGAATCTTCTTTCAACTTGGCTTTACTGGTTGTTCCTTCGCCAAAAAGTTCGTCGACATCACAAAATGCCAGTGCTCGTCCCACTCTTTCCCGAAGTGATGCAACAAATGATACCGAATGTGGATACAATTTTTTGATGGCAATTGAAAAAGGAATACTATTTAAATAGTGAAATCATTTAAAAGCGTTAATTTTCTATTAGAAAAGAAGGCGCACTAAATATGCACTAGACTAATACAATGCACATGATTTGCAGTACTATAATGCTTAATACATATTTGTATAAGGCGAATTTTCGTGATTCGTTGGCGGTCGCGTCGGTTTCTGCTCCATCGGCGCACTCAAGCCTCTGAAGAAGGCGATTTTCCAGAACTTTGGGCAATAAATCAGTTATTAACTTAGTGTGTGGCTTACCAAAAAATTAAGACAAATTAACCACATATTAGCTTTCCGTTATTGTTGAGAAATTCTATAACAATTTTTAAATATAACACTTTTGAGGACCAAGGTGAAAAAAGGGATAGGATTTCTTCAGACCTCTACACGGTGTTCTGACATTTCGAAGCCACTTCAAATAATAAATCATGGATTTCCGCAGGGAATCTCAGGCATACGTGCTCTTCCTTTGAAGCCCGGCTTTTATGACGTGAAACCTTCAAAAAAATGTCCGTAGGCTGCTTCCAACCATCGAGGGCATTTGCGTCCTTTTCATTTCGCCTCCGGTGCTTCCGCATCTAACAATACTCTCTGGACGCTAACTGTAACCTTAGTTCTGGTATTGGTAATAGAACCCGCGCAAGTTGCTCATGGATGATATCACTGTTGTATGGAAATGACGAGGGTCTTATGCCTCTTATTTCTCTTCCTGGATCTAATGTCGCTTCTTCCTCTTCCTGGTTCCACTCATAACAACGACTATACTTGGAGTTTGCTCGCATTTAAAATAATGATAACCCTCAAACGTAATTATAGCTCAGAAGTACTGCGATGCGTTCAAGTACAAGAACATAATAGCTTCTCAAAGGACATATTTGTGCGAGTTTTCCAAAGGCCAGCTGGTCTTGCTCCCCACACGTCAACGATCCCTATGGCTTGCTCGCCTTACTCTCTTTCTCGAATAACCAAGCGTTATTGAACTACTTAATATTGAAATGAGGAAAATAATAGTAAGAATTTACTACATTTTCCACAGTGGAACCGTGTGAATAGTCAGAAAATGGGCGTTCGGACTACAGTCGTGACCAGAAGCATGAACGGGGTTCCTGCTTCAGAGGCTCAACAGCATCTAGATTCGGACGTCTTGAAAGCTTTCAACTTCTAGATTTCTGAATGATTCGCAGTTGCTGAGTGATGTCACGTGAAAAATGTTGTTTTTAACTCTCCAAATTACCCATACCCTGGAATTTTTCCTTGCTTCCGACTTCCTAACTTTTGTTCTGACGCTGTACTTCTACTTCTCTTTGTTCGGGATGCAAATGGCACCATTCTTCGAATATTGCGTAGGAGTAAGGGGCACTATTTTCGGTCTGCGACGGAGGCGAACGTCCCCGTTTTTGCGTCGGTTGACTCTTACATGGCTCTAGTGTAATGCGCGGTTTTCTGGATGCGTACATACATATATCAGCATGTATATCATCATATGTCTTATACTCTTGCCCTCGCATTTCTAAAAGTTTATTCTTTTTTGTTGTGCTAACATTTATTGCACTTCCAGTTGTTGCTCATTGTAGGTGCACCTAAAGTGCATGAAATAAATATATAAGTAAACAAACAAATGAATATACCATAAGTAACGGTCTATGTAAGACCCAGCCACCTTCTTTACATTTTTTCTCAATCATTTCACTGTCACTAAGCCTTCATCTGTTTTGAAGACTTCTATATCTACCAATGTGTTTCTTTTTTGCCTGTTTTTTGCTCTTAGGTTATGACTTTTTTGTTCTTCTGGAACCTATTTTGTCTGTCATCTTAGGGGGTACTCAAGTAAATAAATAGACACCAATATGAAGCTCAGTTTATTGCACATTTTTTATGCTTAGCTAGGTGAAATGGAAAATTCACTTCACTCGACTGCTCGTATACTTTTATTGACTTCGCCACTCCTTGTTTACGCTTTTTACTTCACTACCTCTGCTGACACGCACTCCTTTATTCATGAGACTAGTAAAATCCTTATAAATTTTGATGGTTTCCTGTGGAACCACTAATGAGAGGTGTTACACCAGGAGGGGCCAAGCAAGCAGTAGGCGGAAAGGGAGTTGGAGGGGGGATAATTTAGAAAAGGTCATAGGCTTCACCTTGGAAGCTTAATCCATGTCTAATCCTATGCGTAGGCATCAGTTTAAGAGTTTATAAGAATGCCCCCCCCCCTCTTTACTCCCTTTTCCCCGCGTCGTACATCCATTCTGTTTCAAGCCCCGAAATCGGTCAAGTATAAAATCTATTATTAGCTCAACGTTCTTGATCTGAGCATTTGCTGTATTTACTTTTTGAAGGACATACAGCTCAATAGTCCTATCTGACTCACTCGACTTCATTTGGACTTCTTTTGTTCAATCCAATTCTCGATTACACCTGTTTACTTAGTGTTTTCTTGCTGTACATATTTAAGCTACGGTGCAGTTATTCTAGCAGAGAAGTACAACCGCCACGAAGTTCTTGCCTAGGACTTTCTTGACTATTTCCTCTTCCAGCCCTTCTCATAGCTAATGTTTCATTCTATCCCTGCTTAATAGAAGCGTGGTGGGCGAACGGGTTCCATAAAAACGTGAGCTCGCTGGCACGCAGAGCTGCCCTTAGGAAGCGCTACGGAAGAAGGGGTAATCTTCCCGGAATGTTCCTGAAACGCAATTTTTCTCGTTTTATTGCTTTGCTTCGGTGAAAAACAAACATAAAAAGTAACTAACAACAGCGTTTCAAGTGGAGCTGTGGAGCACTTTCTGCACTGCATTCGTTAACGAGATTGCTTGCGTCTTGCATGAAATTAAGGAAACAAGGAAACAAGTCGCAATGCATTCTGTGTCGACCATCGTTTCTGGAAATGGATCCAATTTCACAGCCTCTACAGCATCAGTCCTTGTCTGTGCCCATGTCTTCGGCTCTCCGTGGTGCGTCTCGGCTTTGAGGCGAACAGATCGATCTGTGAAGCCTTCGAATAACTCGACGTTGTCGTGTTATTCACTTCGTAGCATTATACGAGGTGTTAGAAGGGCTCACCCCCTCGTCCATCCTGGATGCGATGGATGGGACGGGGGATATTCATCTAACGCAAATTAGCATCGCAAACTCGCCTCCTCCATATTACATTAGCGATTAGCGGTCTCGCACTCTCTTCCCATTTCCTCACCTCGTAGCGAGAGCAATCTGTGCCATAGCCACATCCGCATTCCGAGAAGAATCCTCATGTAATCACAACTCACGTCCTCTAACAGGTAGCTGCCCAGATGATAGACAATGAGGAGGACGCGTCATGCTATATGGTCGAGGAACGGGCGTTCGAGTACGACTACGACGAGGAGTTCGACTGGGAGAATATGACCGCAGCGCAGTGCAACTGCTCCCATCCATTGCACAAATTTCTGGAGGTATGTATGCGGCTTAAAACAGAGTATTGAAGGGTTAACTTATTTATCCGATGTACGGTTGTACAAATGTGCCATCTAAAGTCGTAGAATTCACTAATTAACCAGATAAACTTAACAAGTAAACTCATTAGAACACAGCTACCACAAAAAACTGTAAACCCAGCAACTCGCTAGGCCTTCAAATAAATAGGTTACTAGATTTAGTCAAGGAATGAGAGAATATCCCTCACTCCAGTTGCTAAATGACTTCCAATTAGGTACTCCATTCCTGGGAGGGTAAAGAAATGCGAACAGTTCGTGAGGAAATGCCAAAAATTATTTAGCTGTCTTTGTGGCCGATGTGATGAAGCGGTTCATTGGGATTCAGTTTTGCTCGTGAACGAGCCTTCACAGATTGCCTAAGACTGATTAGCCTGAATATTTCTTCATAAAATGAGAGTTGACGTTAGAAAAAATATCAATAACCCTTAGCAAAGAAAGGAAAACTCCTATGCCACGATTTAGAACCAAATCGAAGTTTTTCACGCAATTTTCCTAAGAAATTTTTTGACTAGTATTAGTCTATCAATTTTAGCATAGCATGTTCGCCGAAAAAAAAACTACAGTCTGCCTCCTTTAAAACCTGCGAGCCAAACGCAATGTCGAGTTGAAAGCGCCTCCTAGTCATAACTCTGGTAATTATGAACCATTTGGAATGAAGATCACATTGGCGGAATCGCCACAATCTGTTCCACCTTGACAAGCTTTACAAAGTTTGAAATCCTCAAAATTTTTGCACTTTCTGTGACGTCACACTAGGGGTAGTGACGACCATGTGTGCGTTGACACTCGCATAGTAACTGTCCCCCCTACCACCGACTCGCCGCCGCAGTCTCAGGAAATCTTGGGAAGCTGAACGTTTTTGAGGGGAACTCTCCAGTCAAAATGAAAATGCACTATTGACACAATTCTTTTTTTGGGTACTGAGCTTCGAAATTTCAAAATTTGCACAGTTTTCACTGGAACTTGCAATATGAACAACCTTCTTTTTCACAGGATGAATATTTAAGATGTTTTCACGAGTAATATGACAAATGAGCATGAATTCAATTTTTGTAGAATATTCATGTTTTGTAATTTCGACAAAAATTCACGGTTTCGAAGTTATAAAATCATTTCTAGGCGGGCGATGCTATTTGCTATCCAGGATCGAATGTCAGTGTTTGCTACATTCTTTACGAAATGTTCACATTTTTTTTCTGCGATTCTTGCTTGGCTTGTTTCGAACGGGAAGCCGAGCTTTTATTGTGACCTTGAGTACTCATAGTTTTCATATTTCTGGTCATGATTTCTTCTGGGATCAAACGAGTAAAAATAAAAATTTGGTCCCTTTAGACCCAACATAGACGAGTTTCTGTCTAATCGGGAATTTTATCCTTTATGGTAGTACTGTGTCCTTCGCTTTTCCATATTTACATGAATTATCATATCTATGTAACGGTCACGTGACAACTAAAAAAAGCGACACCCAGCTGGTACCAAAGCTGGTACACTGGAGGAAAGTGACGTCCCCAAACATTTTAACTAGTCACGCAACCTGTTGTAACCTCACGCTCAATTCTCGAATGTCAGACAAGGTCAAATTTGTTTCAGGAATTTGCTCTGCCAACAGATGTGCACTTATACTGCGTCTGAGTAAAAAAATTCAACCAGAAATAATTGATTGGACATGTGGTACAAATGATAATTAGAAAAGATCTCACAAAAGAGATTTAAAAAATTGACAGTAAATTCAAAAGACATAGCAGATTTGTAGAATTCTTGATTCATATTTATTATTCGCATTTTTATTGATTGTTCAGTTTTCGCTCCTTGTATAACTAGACAATTTCTTTTTTTGCTCATTGGATATCATGAAAACATAGATCTCGTCGAGTTGTCTTGATATTCACTGTTCACAGTGATTTGGAATCCGACCTAGTTGGACAGTGACTATTCGGAAATCGAATCGAATTAGTCGAGTCAAACGTCTACCATGACCTATGTACGAAAACAAAATACTGAAATAGGTTCCCTTCTCCGCCCATAAGTAAGGTGAAGGAGACTTACTATTTACATAAGTTGCACATATCTCACATAATAAACATGAAAAAAAAATCAGAAAAAAGTACAAGAAAAAACGAAAATGTGATTCTTTTTGCCTCTACTTCCAAACGAATCACATTTTTAGTCCCCCCCCCCAAGGCTCATATCTCTGAAGTGCTTAGCTATTATTGTGCCAAAACAATTTGATTTCTAGTCCCCCCCCCCCTCCCGAGGCTCATATCTCTGAAGTGCTTAGCTATTATTGTGCCAAAAGTACAATCAAGGAAATTTACTTGAATTCACAGTCTATCTAAAATTAGAGGAGGTCAAACACTAAGAAGGTATTGTACTCTGTTTTGATAAATCGGTACTTAGCGTCTGTGACATAGCGTTGCTTCTGAGCAAGTGGCACATGGAAGAAGAGCTTCCATTCTGGTGACGAGTAGTTTAGTGAATAAGTGAGATTATTTATTGCAATGAGAGCAACAAAAAGGAAAAAAACAAGGAACAAAGGAAATACTCCACTACTTTCTTCCCTTAAAAGGAGAAAGGAAAAAGAGTGCATACCCTTCCTCCGAACTAATCAGTATGAGGGAAAAGTTGTTTACTGGTAAAGAAAACTTGCTATTTTCTCGTTAAAAAAGCCGGCGTTGTTTAAGTAATGTATTTGGTACTTTTTTGTTTGCGTTGTAGGGTACAAGCTCTTTGGACCTGTTCCGGGAACTTTTCGAGCAATGCAATACATAGATTCCGATATGCAACATCTGCACAGCATCTTTTTGAGAGGCCAATTTCGAGAGCCAAATTTAGTTGCATGGATATGACAGGAATCCATCCTCACATGCAAAGTAGAAAGCGATCCGTTCTCGTCATCTCTGTATCGGTGGCACCATTAAATTCTATTTTTGCCTACTGGGGGAGAATATACTGCAGATTTATTCATTTATTTGCTCATTAGCAGCCCATTGGCCCGCCATACCAGTGTGAAAAGAAGCAAGACTAAACAACATAAAAACGACGAGACTTCATAGGAAAGGTCGCAGATGAGTCAAAATTTCTCATTTACAGAATTTTAGCTGAGTTACTTAATTTGCTAGCTGAAAACGAGCAGTTGAAGGATTGCCCTTGCAAACTTTCAGAAAACTTACCAAGAAAACCTGGTAAATACCATTAAATCCATGAATATGTCCATACTTTTCCACCGTTAGCTTTGGATTTGAACTGATCAATTGATTAGATATGTTAGTGGTGACTGATGTAATTCCAGTTTGTTTTACTTATTTCCGTTTGACCTCAGTCGGCATCTTCAAACTCATGAATGAGTCAAATAAAACAGATCGTTAAAATTTCTAAAAATCACTTAAGACAGGTCAACTGAGGCATAGTTCAGACATATCCTCAGGAAAAAGCGTTTGGTCTAGTCGGGACTTCCATAAACTTGTTGGAACTCATTCTGCTAGAATGAAGAAACTGGTCAACCAGAGGGCATATTTTATAGATGTATGCAAAGGTTCTGTTTTTCTGTTAAAGTTTCTAATTGGCAGCGAAGCGATCCTTCGAAAGGCACGACTAAAATGCAGTTTTATTCTATTTTCGTGATCAATTATTCCCTATTCTAGGCTTTTTACCCACACATTCCGCAAACAGTTAATCGGTCCCTATACATATTTAACAAAACCTCGTGAATACTTCCTATGTTGCCCCTAACGAAGCCAATAACGATTTTCCAAGGGATGTCCTTCCCAGGATGTACATAGGGGAGAAAACAACAAGTGAGGAGCGCATCTGACTCATCTCAATTTAGGTATGCGTGAGCAGCTGCGCCAGTGCTCCGGACACGCTGCTCTTCGGCCTCACGGAAGAGGAACTGTTCGAAGCCGCGTTGCCAGCGCTGATGTACCTGATCGTGTTCCTCGTCGGCACTGTTGGAAATGCAATGGTATAGCTATTGTAGAGCATATTTCAAGGAACATGGAATTATAAAAAAAGGAGAAAGGGCGAAAAATTCCGGGAAATTTGTTGCCAGGGTTTCGGATAGTGAAGGCTTGAATACATAGAGATTCACTTACCTTTTATACCTTTTCGGTAATTCTGTTTTCATGTGTTTTCTGTAGTCCTAGGGTTTCATGTGCATCTCATGCGCTGTGACGCTGAGAATTAATGGAATTTGTTCAGATCTCCGACTGTTTAGGACCTATATTTTAGAACTAAGGCAAATTTCAGGCCCTACTGCAAAACGACGTTACTGTTGAGCGAATTATGAGCAAAAACAAGTGAAAACAACTTGCGAAGAGGCTTTTAAGTTGTTGAACCCTGCAAAATAGTTTGGCGTCATCACCACTTCCGAAAACTAGTTAACGACAGGCTTTTCATTTTGCAGCTATTATACCAGAAATTTCCGCACGCAGCCGTTTGCCAGCTCCCCATTATACAACGTTTTTATTGGTTCTGTGGTGATAATAGTGCTAATCAACCGTCATTTTTCAAACTCGGCTGAGGTACGCAGCACAGTGAGAGCGCACCATATGAGTTAGTGAAGCCCGTACAAGCTTAGAGGGATAGTATATCACAGTTTCCCGGCAATCCACATTTGATCACGCGTACAAAATGCGTGCGTCGGTAAAGTGCCTCCATTTAGATGTTTTGTTGTCATTTCATGTTGATCAGTGTCTACAGAAAATGGCGCGGAACTAAATGACTGCGTCTGACGCGAAATTTATTCCAAACACCTGGTAGAAATTGCTTTTCCATTGAATTTTGTTGCAAGAAGCTGAGAAAATAACTGCACATTTCATCCATTTTGGCGCTTGAAACTATTTGGTTAGGAAGAAACCAACAAAGTAGTCGAAAAAGAAGTGCTGACTAAAAATTTATTCACAATAAATGTTCTACCGTATCAACACTGTGTCGTGGGTGAAGAATATCCCTGTATCCCTCTACACATACTCTCCCTTACATATCCAGAGCAATGGCGGACGCACGAGGGAAGAGGGGGGGGGGGAGAGAGCGGTGATTTTTGAAACTACTTTATAAAATAGATAAAAGTGTTGTGTAAGTCTATTTTTGCTGTTTATTATCATTATTATTTTCAAATTTTTTCGCTGATTATCCAAAATAAGATTAATATTTTTAATTTTTTATTGCGTCTGAGTCCACGGGTCGCAGAGTTGCCATTTTCCCCACCTTCCCCTTTGACTGGCAATTCCTTCGCCTGGTACTGATATCCACTTTTCCTAATATCTGAAGTTGTTTATTTGCTACTGTGGTTCGCCTAACTCAGCCACACAGCCACCCAGTAATGGATCGATTCTGCAAAAATTACTCCTTCATAAGTTTTGCCTTGCTTTTTTTAGGAACTAAGAACTGCTCGTTCGCTTTTACTCGATAGAAAACTTGATGTATTTATAAGCTGCACTAGCCGCATACGTTTACAGTCCTTATTCTAGCTGGAAAAAGGTATCCAGAGAAATTGTTTGTTTAGTTATGCAGAACTCATCAAAAAGCTATTGGTTTGCGTCACAGGCCTAAGCACGTTAATCCAGGTGGTCATATTGAGATTGAGAAGCCCGCAAACACTTTTTCGTGCTAGGATAATTCTGTGTAACATTTGGGTCGAAGGGAATGCATGAAATGCACGTGGATGCTGCCTTTGTAGACGAGTAGCTCCACCACCACTCTACTGGATTCAAGGGATTCGTAGGAAAAACAAGATGTGGGGTCCCTGATGCTCTAAAGGGCAACCACCTCCGTGAGGTTCAGCATTCAGGATTCTCGGGAAGATTACACACGATCCTTTAGTGAATTTCCCGGAACAACGTAACTTCCAAATTTGGGAAGAATCCTCCCTTTTTGCGAGTAACTCTTTCATATCAGTTGTTCAGGTGATCTTCGTGGTAAATCGCTTCAAGCGGATGCGAAACGTCACCAACGTCTTCTTGGCGTCGCTGAGCACCGCCGACTTGTGCCTCATCTGGTTCTGCGTTCCAATTATGGTGAACTCTTTGCATTGGTGTTGTTCTTCGTGTCCATTAGCTATTTCGTGATTTCAGTTCGTCAAGTACATGTCCCACACGTGGTTTATGGGTCGATTCGCGTGCTACTCAGTGCACTACATTCAGCAATTTACTTGTTTTTGTTCCGTTCTCACAATGACTATGATTTCCTTCGAAAGGTTCGTTTCAATTAAGGCAATTTTGGCCCATTAAAGCTAGTGAGCCACCTATCGCCATACATCTTCGCTCGCCTTTTAGTAGAGGCTCGGATTCGGACAGATTATTTGTCACTTACACTATGTTACATATACCGTTTGGAGTTGAGCTGACCAGCAAACGTAGAAGTAAACTAATTTGACATGAGATCATTATAGGTATCTCGCCATCGCGTATCCAATGCGGAACATGTGGCTCTCTTCAATCGGGAGAGCAAAAAAGGTGAGAAATCTAGACTTCAAACAATTAGCAGTTCTAATAAGACTAGTTTCACAGGTGATTCTGTTGATCTGGCTTCTTTCCGCTGTCCTTGCCATCCCAACAGCGATTCGCATCGACTACGAGACAAACATATCCCTGTCTGGTCATAGGGTTCACTGGTGCAGGAGAAGGTCAGTTCTAGGTATTGTAGACGTCTGCCTTCCCCAGATGTGCCTGGGAGGCATTGAATTCTAAGGAGGAATAGACTAAAAGGACACAACGTGTTGGGCGTTGGGTAATTCCGAAAATTCCTCCGAGTTCAACATTTTGCTCTTAAACGAGGTATAGGCGGCTGTAGCTGCTCATACCCGCACGTCGCGCTACACTATAATATCTATGGAGAATGAGAATGATGGGCCCGTAGTAAAGTGTCCAGTGCGATTATCGCACATCGCCTTCAGGGCGATGATCGCACTTCGCGTTGGAGAGGAGTATGGTGATCATCGCCATGGTGAATCGGACAGGTCGTACATGAAAAGTGATCAAATATACCTGTTTCACGTATTCCCACATCAGTTCCGAGACTGTTTTAGCGTGTGAGACAGTTACGAACCCGTGCTACCAACAAACTAGAACGAGTACGACTTGTCAGAAGCACCAGAAGCACCTCTGTGCTTCTGATAACTCGTACACGTTGAGCTTGTTCTGTGCTGTGATACGAAAATCAACATGCTTGAGTCCGTAGGCTCAGGTGCATTCTGTGCAATTCGCGCATCTGATCATACGTACCTTCACACCATCACCACACTTCGAGTGAGATGCTCCGAGTACTTCACTCGACGTCTCTTCGCCCCGCACACTATCTAGTCGCCAAACGATGGCGATCATCGCCCTCCAGGGCGATGAGATCAGCGCCCCGCACACACGTGCTCGCAGCACCGCCACGGTTGGTGATGATCTTCCATTCCTCAGTGTTGGAAGGTCGTCGCGCATGCGATCATCGCCCCAAATGAGGCGACGAGTTGTGCAGGCAGCTGATCTCACCGCCATGACACTTTACTACGGGCCATGATCTCAGTGAAGATACTTATCTATGGAGGATACTCAGATAGGTACAATACCGTCGGTAATCTTTGGAAAAAAGACGAAAAAGACGCAAAGGCGCGTCTTTTGCGTCTTTTTACTATAACTCAGCTCAGAGCAGAGATATCCGCATAAATTTATACATTTTTGGAATCAGCGTCTCGAGATCTATAAGATGGTGCCGTGGTGGTTTTCGGATGCGTTCAAGTTTATGCCCTCAGCGCATTGGCACCCAGAATTTCATGGGAAACTAAAAAAATACGGAGCAACACACAAGTTTTTGGAGCCAATCTTAATAAAATGTTAATGTATTGATGAAATGGCAGCACTGGAACGAAGTTTCAATACTTTCGCTTCATTTGGTATACTTCGAGATTTTCGGAAATTTGCTAAATTAGCGCCTTGTAACTACAGAAGGGTAAGAGCTGGCGAGCTCTTGCTAAGCAAGGTCAAAGTTATTTTTCTTGTCGATATGCCGAACCTTTCAAAACTGGCATGAGGCTCCAGCATTTGTGAATAAAACGTCTTTTATATTGCACCGCATACCTCGTCACATCTCATGGTACAGTAATGAGGGAGTCACAGCATCCCAACCAGAAGGGCTATGAAAGCAGAATTCCACCACGCAATACAACACATCTTGATGTTTTAGAATGTGCAAGCTCACTGGAATTCATCCATCCATTTTTTAGTTTCGAACCTCTGAAATTTCAAGATTTCCACTACTGCAGCTGAAAACACACGAGTAGAAGACTTGATAAGCAGCTATATGAGCCGGTGACCAGATTTTTCGTCTCAGCCTGACATGATCTTTCAACTATTCAAGAAACAACAGCTTTCGACTCATGTCATTTTTTGGCTCTTTTTTTGCCACCTGGTCAACAATGACTGGACACCAGATGCTATATAATCCGAGCCTCGGGGAGAAGGGCTGACGTGAGGGGACCAATGCCAAAAGGTGGCGTGCGGCCGGAGCGACTGAGATGGGGGGTTCTGGTCGTCCGGGGGTTGCGGGTCCTGCCACGAAAATTCGAAAGCTGCTTCTAGGTTCTAAAGTAGCACTCTTCAATGAAGAGATAGAGCTGCGGGAATTTTACCATCGAGTTCAGCATCGAATTCTCGATCAAGATTTCTAGGTCCTGTGCTAGATCTTGGATGCGTGCAAGCTCATGCCCTCGGGGGATTAGCGTCCAGAACTTCATTGGAAACTAAATTATTAAGGGTAAGACACAAGCTTTTGCTGCGAATGTTAATAAAGTGACAAAACCCCGCTTCCACAACCTCTCTGGTTGGGACATTATGAGGCTCTCAATGCGGTCCCATGTTATGTGACGTAATGTAAGGTGTGGTCTGAAGGACACTTTTTCCACCACCGCTGGAATCCCCTCCTGGTCGCGAAGATTTCGGCATATAGTCGACAAAAGTTACTCGAACACTGTGGAGCAAGAACCCTCCGGGCCCAACAATCCCGTAGTTATAATGCGCTATTTCAGCAAAATATCGAAAATTTCAAAGTTTGCCAAATGAACCAAAAGTTGTGAAAATTCGTCCTACTGTGCTAAGCACACCATTTTATGCAATAACATTTTATTGACACTTTGACCTTGCTTAGCAAGAGCTCGCCAGCTCTTACCCTTCTGTAGTTACAAGGCGCTAATTTAGCAAATTTCCGAAAATTTCGAAGTATACCAAATGAAGTGAAAGTATTGAAACTTCGTTCCAGTGCTGCCATTTCATCAATACATTAACATTTTATTAAGATTGGCTCCAAAAACTTGTGTGTTGCTCCGTATTTTTTTAGTTTCCCATGAAATTCTGGGTGCCAATGCCCTGAGGGCATAAACTTGAACGCATCCGAAAACCACCACGGCACCATCTTATAGATCTCGAGACGCTGATTCCAAAAATGTATAAATTTATGCGGATATCTCTGCTCTGAGCTGAGTTATAGTAAAAAGACGCAAAAGACGCGCCTTTGCGTCTTTTTCGTCATTTTTCCAAAGATTACCGACGGTATTGTAGAGGGCCGAGACGCAGATGATGCGACAACGCGAACGCACAACGTTTCTGCACTGTTCTAGCATTGAGCTAATTTACCTTTTTCGATGAAAACTCGCTCTGGCTGTTGTAAATTCTCTCAAAATTGTTCTTTACTAGAACCTTTCATACCTGAACGAATAGACCTAGAAACCTCCTGTTACTTCCTTAATATTTGAAGTTTTTTCTCTGAAATAAACCCGTTACTGCCAGCACCGCTGTTAATGTAAAAGACGCGTTTTTTGTATATGCTGGGAAACCTTAAACGTCGAAAAATCAAAAAAAAATCCTCGAGATCACCTAGCTGCTGAGAGACTTCTACATTTGCCCCGACTATTTCTGCCATATCCAGCATCATTCCTTATTCTGACAATTTCAGGTTTCCAAATGGTTTCCTCGGCTATTCCAGAATCAAGCTGAACAGGATATACGCTGTTTACCAGGTGAGCCTTAGCAACCGGTGTCCAGACAGAAGTGCAACTGATGAGTGGCTTCTGATGTGCATCCTGAAAAGTAGAACGTGTTAGCAGAGTGGGACATTCCAAAGCACTCCTCGAAAACGAAGTCGATGACTAAAACAATATCAGAAGACATATAAGCCACTTTTTCCCCTGAAACATTGGCAATGCGAGTAACAGCAGGTGATGACTTAACATTTATCCTGTGATCATCTGCACATGCCCATAGTGCGACGGACAGGTTTTTGGATTATCCCATCAACGTTCTAGGAAGTGAAATGTCAACAAATGTTACACTATCCAGGAAGTATTATGTGGTAAGAACAATTGTTTTGCAAGGCAGAATATCCCCGTCACCCAACTTGGAAATCGAAATAATATGGCTATAACTAGTCTTTCTCTAAAGCTCGCTTTCAGGAGAAATATTGCCTTCACATAAATATTGCTCCTGATTCTTACTCGATAACCTTTCGTAATCGTCAGATTCTTTATTAGTGGACTAAATTTGATTGCGAAACGACAATTTGAAAGCTCTGAAGCTCCTGGATTTCATAACAACAAAATATTTGATAGGAATATTTCTTTGAAACAAATGCTGCGGGAAGTGGTATCGCGCAGTTCATTTGAAGAAATTTGGACTGAAGCGCAATTCTTATACAAATATTTGGAATAAGTAGCTGAAGATGCCCCAGATGGTGAATTAAAAAATTATTCTGGCCATTCCTGAGGATCGTGACGGTTTCCAACAAATTTTGAATAGAAACTAGGAGCGGTACTGCAGAGCGGTACTGTAGACATCGCCCACTGTACAGGCATTCAGCTCTATCTAGAGGTTCTACTTTGAGCAGAAAGAACTTTGAATAGTTTAATTCTCAATTCTTCTCATAGGGTACATATATGTACGTTCCGAAGGACTTGAAATTCGACTGATTTGAAACTTGATTCGATTTGGCTCAATTATGTACTTACTGTAATTTTTATAACCATCTGCATAGTAATTCCCATCTCCAATTCCTGAGCCACAACAATTACGAATCGAGTTTTTTTCCTGTGGTAGCAACAATATAACGAGATTAATGTGAACAGAATGCAAATATAGAGCTGCATCGATTATTATACAAACCGGTATTGGGTTGTTCAGGATGTTCTCTGAATGAGTCCAAACATATGTAAATTACCTCCCTCATAAACTGCGTTGTCTCTGGACGAATGCCAGGTGAAGGGCGATTCCGAGGGCAGATACCCTATAGGATGTTGTTGACGTTTTTATCACTGTCCTGAAGCTTTCCAAGCGGCCTAGGGCCACTGCCAGAAATGGTCGCGATGAAAAACAGTGTTTGAAAGTGAAATAGTTAGCGAATAATTACCGACTCGCACGTATGCTACCAAAGAACTCCTAGCAAAGAGGAGAAATAGAAAATTTATTCAGGAATGGCTAGGTTTTTATAACCTCATAATTTTTCAATTACTATGTACTTTGAAGAAGCTAGAAATGGTTTTAATTATTCAGAATGCACTGCCTTTTTCCTGTCCGCATATTGAATAGTGCTATCTTCGAAAGGGTTTCTTACTCGTTGGAGCTTAGGTGGGTTAGACGTGTAGGAAGTGACTGCAATTCAATGATGTCGAGCATGACAGAATACGGGACTTCTCAAGGATCATTCCTTAAATTAACTCGAAGATGCCCGAACAATTGTAGCACGATCCGGAAGCTCCGAGGAAAACTGCTGTTTACCCGCGATTCAAAAGTGGGTGCATTTTCTGAGCAAAAATCAGCACGCTTGAACACCTCCCCCTTACCCCTTCTCCAAACCTCTCCAGCAGTGGATTGACAAATCTCTGCAAATTGAAATATGGAATACAAGATATGCATCAAGTAGTTTGTATGATGGTGTATGATAATAGATGGAATGCATAAGCTTATTTTTAGCTTTTTGTTTTTAATAAAATTCTCTATGTACTCCTTCCCTCTAGAGCAGTTATTCAAAATATTGATTCTGGAATTTGCGCGTGAAGTGTTGCAGCCGGAAACGGTGTTACCACTTGGACAAATTGGGCAATCGTAGAGCGGCAGTGCCTCAGGTACAGCGCTCTACATCTCCGAAACTGTTGTCCTCCATTTCTATTCTTGGAAGAAATTCCATATCTCCTCTCGTGCTTCCCCCATTACTGTCTCTGTCACTTGAAACGTATCCATTTTCGATCAGGAATCTTCTCCATTTGAGAAGTGTGTATATAGTAGTAACTTTACCAAATGTTGTCAGTAGTAAACATGTAGAAGTGCTGACAACAACAGGGCAGAGACCCTATGTAAATGGATGGATAATATGGCGCGATTTATAGGATGACAACAAAGTCTTTGGCCGAGGCTCTGACGGGACTTTCCGTGGTATTTCTGGAGCTAAATTCCGCTGTGGTCCTTACTTATGTTTCCTTATTGTTATAGATTTCCTTAACAACATGTATGTTAAGTATGACATCACACAGTAGTGATTTTCTCGTACCCTTTTTTGCTCTCTGAGGTTTTTCCTCTCCGTGCGTGGGCTCACTATGTCTACAGCAGACAGCTTGTACTGGAATAGCTGTTTATAGATGAAATTACTTCTCATCGATAAAAGAACCGCGGCGAACCTAAAACAATGCTGAGTTATGTTATGAATTGACAAACTGCTGTATTAAGCTGAAGATTAGCCCCGTTTGCTTTCCTTAGGGTATAGAAAGGTATGAAAGAAAAGGGAGCTTTTCCTTGCAAGGATGTCTTATTCAAGAAAATAACATATTTGCAGGGAGAACAAAACACACCTTTGCAAGTAATCCCACCTTTTCTGCCTAGCATGTAGATCTTTGGAGAATATCTTCAGCTGAGGATGGCTTCGATGGATGGCTGCAATAGAGGTTGAGGTAGTTGAAGTGTATATCCTAATGTGCAGGTGGGCCAAATCAGGGCTCTGCTGCAGTGTCGGGTAGTTTATTCAGTGTTGAAGCAGCTATTTTATTTGATTCTAGCCTGTTTAACATTTCTTTACATGGGTTGCCAATAAATGTTCGAGCTTCGGTTGGGCCAATCTGATTCATTCTTTTCTGCACTTAAAAATCAAGGCCTCGGAAAGCGCCATTGGAGAAAGGCGCAATTTTCAATATAAGAGCATGAGGTTAAGTACTATTTCCATCACATGACCATACAGGGACGACAGGGCGTGATGCACCATGTGCATCACCTGTTTCGCGATGGGTTGACTAAGTTTAAATAGCAGAAATTCCTACCTCAACACTTCAGCTCATTTTGAAATTTATCCCAAATTCCTATGTTGACATCATTCGTTCTTCTACTTACTAAGGAGCAGGGCAGGTCATAAAGTCGTCAATATCGTCTCTCTCTATGATCGCGACGTCATTGGATAACCCGTACACCATTGGTTGATTCAATGGAAATAATCTGAGTTTTGATTCCAGTCAAAAATACACTACTGAGCAAGAGATTTTATCTGCGCATACATTTTTCTATTTGTTTACTCATTCATTTATTCATTTGCCTATTTGTTTTCATGAACTTAAGGCACTCCGTAAGAAAAACAGAATAGATAGCTGACTAGGTCAATATTGCAAGTATGGTAGGACTTCTGAAGAGCCGAAAAGCTGAAAGACGAACAGAATCCACAGTCGAGTAACCTCTCCAACAATTATCCTTCCATTCCTCCATTTCTTTTTTGGAAGCTTCCATGACAGCTCCTAATCCGTTCATCCAATCTATCTGAGAATTTAATTTTTGTCATAGCATCCATCGCGTGTTGTGCAAGCAGATTTCCGCCAACACACTTACCAACTCATACCTGATATGGAAGTAAGCTTATGACGCTTGAAATCACGCATTCCCATCGCTTATGCGTCCGAGCAACTACGCGGGTCCAATCCGACATCATGCGGATCAGCCGACTGCGTATGCTTTATAATAGGACTACTTCACGTAACGAAAATGGCGACTGCGCAATTTTACTAAGTGTTAAGGTGCCGGCGAATCCGTGGCGAACCTTGAGCGGAGCGCTCCCAGCTATGTTGAATCAAGGCTGTGCGACATTTCCCGTTTTCCGTATCATGCTTCCTGTCTTACGCCCATTTAAGGACCTTCGTTTTGTGTTTTACGGGATGTGAAATTTCATTTTCACACCACGTGATTTTTTTCACGTAACGATGAATAACGTATTCTATTTGTTTTACCGATGAGATCTGCAGTACTACACGGCTTGATTCAGCAAACTGCTACAGACCCGTCTCAGAACACGGGTTCAAAAATCGTTTAAAATACTTTATGAACGATTGTCGAATCAATGTATCGAGAAGATCCAGAACAAACTGGTAACATCTCAGACACGAAGAACATTCACCGGATACTAAGCTTGAAGGAGGACTATCGATCTTGGGACAGGACTTGAGCTTGAAGATCAGAGTAGTACCTTTTGGCTCACGTCCAGCACGAAGAAGGCTGGGACTCATCGTCCTGTAATGTTAAGGTTTCAGCGCCAAAACCCATTGAATGGAAGAACCATGATTTTTGAAAATAGCTATGCATTTTCTATCATCAATGGCATGTAAAAAACAATTGAACTATTTACAATACTTTTAATTTTTATCCAGTGGATATGGTGTGAGAGAACGATGCAACTTATGGGTTGTCTTCCGCACTAGTACTCTGCAATCTGCCAATGACATCGGATGCCTTTTGCATGAATATTCCTAAAAAGTAAACAGAAAAAGTTGTTGTCGGATTGGTTCTGATTGCGTCGGTGTGAACAAAAAACGGACACTATCGTTATACATATTGCGTGAATGGCACGTTGGACAATTTAGAAGCAGCTAATGTCATCAGGTCAGGACTTCGCTTGAATGTAAACAATATGACATCACTTGAGGCGTGAGAATGTAATTAATGACATTAGCAAGTAGCGCTTCCGCTTCTGGATAACTGGGTGTCGTGCATTTTTCTAGTTGTTCACATCACCTGCATTGATTACCAAGAGAAGCTTCCTCGGAGGACTTCTGCGGACCCTGATTTACTACTGGAGCCCGATTTCCGGAACTACCGTGGAAGTATGACGTCATGCGTCGGCTTTTGCGGAAGTTCCGCGAAAGTTCCGCGGAATTTCCGAATGAAGACGCAGAGAAAAAAGTGGTTTCGGAACTTCCGCGGGGCCTGTTCGGAAGTTCGGCGGAGCTTGTTTGGAACTTCCGCGGAGCCGTATCGTGATCCACCGTCGGGTCACCTGCGGGAGGTCCCGAGATAGCTCCGTGGAAGTCCCGAAAGTTTGTCTGGGTAGGATCATAAGAAGGTTTGGAGGTTTTTTCCTGGACATCCTATGCACACTGTCATAATCAGCGCATCTGTCACTTCATCGAATAGAGAAGGACTAAAACTCTGCCTTCTGAGCTGGGATTCATGAAAAGAAAACCAAGCAAACCAGCGATGGTCAGTGTAAATGACTATGGCAGAGCCCACGTTATCCTAGGAGACGAGTAATTTGGTTTGTTAACCAGATTGCGCTTGTTGATGCGTCCACGAATCCTAACCTTGGGCAGAAAAAGTGGTTGCGAATGGAATGATACATTCACACCGAAGAGCTCTGAGTTGTACCTCATCTTATATCTTAAGGAAATAATTGGCTTTTTTCATTCTAGCTCTTTAATCTTTTAAGCACTACATGCGTCAATGAAGCGCATTCACAGCGCGGAAATTGTTTTCATGTGAATACATATCTGCGAGCTACACAGCATTCTCACAATTGCAGCTGTCTGTTCTTCGTCATCGAAACTGAAAAACATGCTCAAGCCTAGGAATCTATCACGAAAGTGGAAATATAAATAAATAGCGAAAGCTGTTCTGTAAATAGCGAAGTTTTTGAAAATGCTTCTTGAGCCAGGGATTAATGTTATCTAATGAGTGGCGAGTGATGCTTTGCATGATGAAAAAGAGTTTTTTTTTTCCTACAAAATCTTCTATGCAATAAAAAAATCATCCTAAGTGGTTAGACACCGACAACGTCAGGTGTGGGGCTTGCACCTTACCCTTTGTTTGGCGAAATCCCGTTTTTGGGCGGAGATTTCTAATTTTCTTTCTATCTTTTTTTCTTTCTATCTTTTTTCTTTTCTTTTTCTGCGTCCTCTCTTATTTTGTCTGCTTATCCCAATCATAGATGCCATGGATTTGACATTAGCTCAGATTCCTAGGTTCCTGTGAGGGCTGAAGTGGAACACAACATTGGCTAGCGGTTGCCATCTAGAGTTGAAAAGCAGCATCTTACATGGCCAGATAAGTGTAACATCACCTACCACCTTGGGAAGCAGATACTTACACGAGAGCTTCTTGTACCGGATGAGGATCGAACCATAGACCATTAAAGGTACCTTGGAGTGCAGTAGCTGCGTTAGTATTTTACCACTGGGCTACACGCGTTCTCCACAGGTATTGCATGAATATTTGAAGTGAGGACAGTGCTCTGATAGAATAGCGGGAAATCTTCGTTGAGCAAGCAAAACGTCAATTTGTGGATTCAGGGAGTCCGTCAATCGTGGAGCTTGTATGAACTCGTGCAGATCAGCATTTTCATGCCAATAGCATCAAAAAGCAGGGAAATTTTCTGTTTTTTCTTTGGCGAAATACCTGCAATGTAAAATAAAGTCTTGCTTTTATGAGTCTCTATTAGTGCTTTATTCCAGATGCTGCTCCTGATCGTGTTCCCAGTTGTGACAATGTCCATCTGCTACGCTCGTGTCGCCGTCATCGTTTATACTTCGTCAAAGAGCAGGCTTGCTCTTTCACAAGCAATGTACGCCTACATTTCCAATTTGTTGGTATCAGTGCTGCTGGTTAATAGACGGAATTTAGGGTGGCGTTCAGCAAAGCAGCCACAGACGCGGTGCATTTCTCCGGCTACAGTACAATTCCGATGATTTCAACCAGTCGTCAGCTGAAGACCGCCACCACCACCATTAACGCGTACACCAAGCACAAGAGCGCCAGGGTGGCGGAAGCGAATAAGAAGCAGGTCAGACATCATCGACATTGGATTCACCAGAACGTGAATCTGCCGTTTTAGATCGTGCAAATGCTCATCTCAATCGTTGTCATGTATACGGTCTGTTGGATGCCTACTATAAGTGCGTTTTTTCAAGTTATTTTCCGTGCTTTCGTATATTTTTCCGCTATTTTCTTTTTCGAGTGACTTCTCATTCGTGATTGATAATGATTCATCAGCAAAAATCGGGAATGTGGTCCTGAAATTCGAGGTAAATGCACCTTACCCAATCAATTCTCCACGTTGCTACGCATTAGATAGGTGCAGGAGTTGACCATACCCAATCGGACACTCAGCCTACTTTGCGTTTTAGCTCTCTAATTGTCTGAGTATCCAAACTTCAATTTGTGATCGCCGTTCTTATTTTGGTCCGATTCTCCTGCTTCCTACTCTAGCCAGTCTGAAGAAGTGGTGGGTGGACTGCGTAAACGTGAGAATTTTCTGAGCTCTCTTGTTAGCGTGTAAATATTTTAATTTGGTTCAGAACCAACTGTCAAACTACCACAACAATCCCAATGCACAGATTTTCCAATAAAAGGATTCCATACACCGGAAGATGTTAATTATTACCCTATTTTTGACTTATTCCGGCATAAACATCAGATCGTTCCCTTGAAATTTTACTTCGCCTAAATTGCCTGTTCGTCATTGTCACTGTCAGAGTTTGCATTATTGTCAAATTGCGGCGGTCAGGTTGGAAATGTTTCCTATAAAGCAAGTCAGAAAATTTTGTTAGCCCTTCATGTAGATTTCGCGATGTTTGCGGAGTAGGTTAGCGAAAAAGTAGGCCGGCTACTCAGATGTTGTGGCGGGGAGCTGATTTCTTTTCATCGAGAACGGATATTCTTTTCAGATGGATGAGACTATCAGTAACGAGAGGGGCCCATTTTCATTTCTGGATTAGTTACACTATTGTCAAATTGAGGAGCTCGTGTTGACCAGTGAACAGTTGCCTGTCAATAATGCAGCTAGTACAGCAAATCGGCTTTGGTAATCTTTCCAAAAACAAAAGAAGAAAAACGTGTCTCCTGAACTCCTAGACTCTGCACTTTTTGTCTCACTAACTCTTTCACTTCATTACTTTGAAAGCTAAGACGTTCAGACGTCTCCATAATAGAGAAGAATCATAATGGATTCAAAGTGAACATAAGTCCGTTCTTTTTCGTTTCGCCAATTTTAATAATTTCAACATATTTTATGTTCAAAAAAACCAAAGTGCACTTTTTTCTCCTCATGCTACTCTTCATTTTTTTACATTACTCAAACTTCATTGAACGTTACATTACTATCTTCACAGATCATAGGGAACCACAAAAAAAAGAACTTCATTTGTGATTGAAAAAAAAACCCACGAGGCCACAAGGTTGCTAATTAGTTACACTGATATCAGTAGCACTCAAATCCTTCTAAAACCTTAGGCTTGATTTCCTCCTTCACACTCTCCCTCTGATGAACGCTTGAGAAAGAAAGTTTTTTTTTGTAAAAAAAGACGAAACTGCTAGGCGTTCTTTACAATCAAGGATGATTCAGTAGCAAGCCCAGCCACCGAACAACTAACACTGATCACCAGGCGACCTACTTTTTTTGCATCAGATTCACAAAACAAGTCACTCACATCACTTCCTGGCAATCTGGACTTACACAGCTCATTCCAGTTGACGAGCTGCTGACGTCATTCGGGTACATTTGTCGGACTTCTAACACCATATCGCTGAAGCACATGCGGATGGGGTTCAATGCACTGGTAATGAGGTTTTCCATTCAATACCGTGAAATCCTAGTGGTTTACTATCAGATGTACTTTTTTAGGTTATTTTATGGATTTGTACACTGTTTTTTTAAAAGCTTTGAGCTGTTTGCATCTCTCAAAAGAATTCTCATGCTGCTGCTATACTCTTCGACGAGTTGCTGCGATTACATTGACAGTGGTTTTTATACGTATGGAGTGTTAGCGGCGCGTCGATGAGTGATGTTGCCGCTTTCGTTGGCAACCAATCGATATGTACCAAAACCAATGTCATCGGTGATCGAGACCGGTACACTCCTTGAGAAGTATAGCAGTTGCCTTTGGCATTTGCAAACAAATAATTGAACAAAATGAATCTACGGAATATGAACTTGATCTTTTTTACAATTTAAATTGCAGACCTACTGCCAGTCATGCATCAACCCGATTCTCTACGCATTCATCTCACAGAACTTCCGTGCCACCTTCAAGTCAGCGTATTCTCGCATGAAACACCGCCTGCAGGTGAATGAATGTACAGCTCGTTTGGATCAATTCTTTTCCTAAAACTACCACCAAACGCGTTTTCGACAGTTTTCGAGAGCGATTGCTTCAGGGCATGGAAGAAATGCGATCCAGAATGGGATCCTGTTCGTCTGCGTCTATGCTTTCCACGAGGAATCAACATCGGATATATGGCAGCAGTTTTAACACGCTGACTGTTCCAGGAAGGTGCGTTAAAAGTACTTAGTGTTCTTCGTCTTCAACACAAAAATACAGACATGATGAATGGCTGGGAAAGCATGTACTACAGCCTAATAAAAGAAGCAAGTGCACGTTGAGGTGCAATCATTCAAAAATCCGAAAGTGCAACGATTCTAAATTCACAAGTGTGAAATAGAGGGATGTTCATCATGTAAGAATAAGGCAAAGAAGAATTCCTGCGAAATTCCATTTTAATTTTTAGCACAGATTCTTCGGCCATGCTGATTGTGGACTTTCAGAAAGCAAGAGGAGAATAGTCGAGTAGTCAACCATCCCAGCTTCGCCGATCCTTATTGCATTTCCAAAACCATTCCCAGGGAAGATGGAAACAATTTTTGAGCTGATGAGTTGAGGGACTGCCTCATAAGTCTAAATTCGCGGAAATTTGCAAATCATTCCCAATTCTCCTTGCTTGAGAAGTCTAGCTTAATAGCGAAACAGCGATGTTGTACGTACTCATGTGGCTTATCTTGTCTATCTTGACAAAGCATCGATGGTGGTTATAAGTCACGATTGAAGGCGTAGATTACATAAATGTCATCCATGCAAACAAATTTCCCAAGGGCGTATACTTATTTATACAAAAAAAAAGATTTTTTTAAAGCTACTTCATAAGGTTTGCCCAATTTATCTTCAGTCATGAACTCACGTTTTCTCGAGGTTTTCCTCTGGGCTGGGATTCATGGATGCATAACTACGCGAAAGCAGGCTAGCAAACCAACTTTTGCGTCCTGCTCTTCCTAGCATTAAGCAGTCTATACGATAGCCAATCACGCTAATCATCGATGGCTTGCTTGCTTTTTGTTTCATGAATCCCAGCCTTGTTAAATAGATACGAGAGTGAACGTCTTGATTCGTGGTATTTTAAAGAGCACTTACGGATGACAAGCTTTCCAAAAAATAAGAGATCAACTAAACAATTTGTGGTCACACCATAATCTGTGGATTGTGGCCTGAAACTGCTCATGCGTTTGCGTCAATATCGACATGAACATGTGTAAGAAGCCTTTAGTCCTTTAGTGATGCTTAAGCACTCTTGGAACTCCATATATGGTGCAATCAATGAAAATGAGTGGCTTGAATAATTACGACGAAGAATTGTGTTCGCTTTTCTCGCAGTAATCCACCAGACTTCTTGGATCCATGATCATAAGAAAGGGGAACTGCTCGGATTAGAATGAAAATTTTTGCCCAAGACAGGCGTAACAACAATCGTCGTTTTGGACATAATTTTCAACTACCACCAAAGCACAGATCATTCTTCTCCTTTTCATGGGTGTAACATGTTTTCCTATAGCAATACTGTTTTTCATTTCGATTTAAGAATGAAAAAGTAAATTTGTACGCAACTGCTCTCGGGAAGGCGTAACACAAATTGAATTGCACCTAAAAAATTGTTAAATTAATTGACAAAAGGGATAAGCTAGGGTTTACGTTCTTGAAGCGAACCTAGCAGAGGATTGGAGGGGTTCAGCTTCATTTGAAAACTTTTTTATGAACTAGGATTAACGATGAACGATTTTTTAAAAGAATCAGTGAAATTACGCAGGTTTTCAAGCGTTCTTTGATCGAGCCGATATACGTAACTGCGGGTGGTGATCCCGATAATCCGTGCGTAGTAGTGCTTTCTCGCATATTAGCTCATCAATAGAGAAATGGCTTTTTTGAGAAGTCGCACTCTTACTGCACAGAGCTAAGGGAGCTCAGTCATTCTGTCCTTCGAAACTCTATGTCCATAGTGCGAAGACAGGGTAAAATGGAGAACACATTTCGAAATACTGGCACTTTTTGCAAAGCCATGGAGATACAAGAATGACTTTCTCACCTGGTTTGCTTTCAGGTCCGCCATTACCCCAAACATGTCTCGTGACGTCTCGCAGCTCTCACTATGCCGTCCAGGCTCCTCACTTTCCTGTGCGCTTAGAAGTGGACCCATCGCTCCCGACGCTCCTTCTACTTTCATCACAAGGTAACACTTTTGTCTACGTTTGAAGAAATAAAACATCGATATGCTTGATTTTCCTAATGATAATATAACATTTTTGAAGAATTGCGGAAATCTTCGAAGGCAATTTTCACTCTAACTATATGGGGCGTTGCTTAGTCGGTTCGATTAGTAATGACTATCCGAGAACTCCTCCCACTTGCACTTCTCCTTCTAGCCAAAGCCAAGTTATCCTGGATTGCCAAGGAGCAGTTCATGCTAGATGCGTGCGTAAGTTGCGCGCCAGAATCACGCATTCATCTGCATAGGATTTTTTGCAAGAACCGATCCACATAGCATGAATGCGTCTGACATGCGTCAAAAAAGTGTGTGATCCGATTCTTCAAATGGATGCACGAGGCCCGAACGCACAAATCTAGTATAAATTGCACTTAAGCTGATACGTACATCATCAAAGAGAAAACGCGAGTACTCGTAAACACGTGAGCTTAGTGAAGTTAGTAGACAGCCCAAAGTGTTAGGGCAACGGATTGAGGCTTGAAAGGGCAGCACGGTTCAGTTCTCTATATATTTATTAACTTTTCTTTTCAATGAGAATAAGACTGGGATTTCGAACAGTAACGACATCATTATCCGTTTTTTTTATCCGGTGTTGGGGAACATTCTTAGCTTTCCCGTACGCAATAAGACAACAACATCGGCTCAGCTACAAAGTCTGCATCAGATAGGAGCTAATCTGTTCATCTCTGGTCCTCACATGACTAGGTGGATCACAGCATTTTTGCTTGCCGCGGCTTATCGCACCTATGTCGAAGGCATGCTTAGTAAGCTGCTTAGTTTGCCATTCCAAAAAAAACCAAGGTGAAAGCCCTGATGAAGGCGAAAACCTTAGTGAAGAACATGCATATTGATTTTTATCACGTTAGTTCGGATCCAATCGAGTGCCAAAATGGTGCACCTTATGTCGAAGTCATTCCCGTCGTGGTTCTCCTTTCTATGTTTCCCCAGTGGACTTATTAAACCCTGCCGTCTTTTGCTCGCCAGCCGTTCATTCATGCGGACACTCAAAGAGCGACCGGTCCCACCGATGTATGTGGCATGGCAAGATACGCACTCTGTTTGGTAAACAACCCCTGACTTAGAGCAGTCACCAATTTTTTTTTGTTACTGCAAATGACACAGTTCGTCTCACAAAACTCGAAACTGATATTTCGGCTAGGAAAGCACTTGAGGCGTTATGGATTCTTGCACGTAATCCCGGGTTGAACAGCAAGAATGAGCAGATGTCTATAACTAGTGATCTGATGCCTTTCTTATTATTATGCGAGCTCTGAGATCGTCACGATACTGATGCACGCCTTACAAGACCACGGCTGCACGATTCAGTAGACACTCACCATCAATTTACGATCATTTGCTGTCGCGGTGGCCTTTTGCTTCGCTCTATCGGTGGACACGTGGAGAGTTCGTCCGCCGACTGGATGCTGAGTGAGTTGTCTAGCTAGGATGAGTCGAATGGGCGGGTGTGAGGAGGTCTTTGTTTGTTTAGAGCGTGAATAGATGAACTTGCATCACTTTTGGGCCTCTGAAGACGACGTTGAGTCGAAAAGCTAGGCCATAATAAACGTGTCCTTATAACAACCTGAGTGGCAAAGAAGAAGTATCACATAAAGAGCGAGATTTAGCGGCGAGACCGCGCTCTAACGGTCTTGAGCCCTCCAGGCGAGACAGTGTTAACAACAATTTGACATTGCATACCAGCAGTGTACGGAGCAGAGTAGCCCCTATGCTGGCGCTTTGGCTGGATGATGACGTCTTCGAAAGCATGGACGAGTGCTGTGGGATCCCAGCTAAGATGGAGCTCGCTCGTTGCATGCTTTTGCCGCACCTTTCATTGATGTCTTCGCTTTCATCTTTAAGAAGGGCAATGCAATTGACCAAACTCTAAATATTTCCGAACTTTCTTCCATTACTCTCAAAATTTACAAGGAGGCCGGGTGCACAGATGGCGGACGAGTGTGACGGGGCCCCGCAGTTCAGAAAATAACGTCGGGATACGGGTCCACGGATGGAGAAGGGTCTGCCGTGGCTCAATAGTGGCGGAAACGCCAGCATATGGGTGCACGAATAAAAACTTCGTCTGCCCTGGCCCAGTAGTGGGGAAATGCTAGGATACGGGTGCTCGGATAAAAAATGGGTCCGCGGTGGCCCAGTAGTTGGGAAAATGTCCCGATTGAGGTCCAGGGATGGAGACTGTGCCCGCAAGAGGCCCATTAGTTGGCAAAACACCAGAATACGGGCGAACAAATAAAGACAGGGTCTCCCCTGGCCCACTAGTGGGGAAAACGCAAGGGTACTGGTGCATTGATGGAAAATGGACCTGCCCTGGCCCAGTAATGGGTGAAAACGCCTCGATTCGGGTCAACGAATGGAGAAAGGCTCCTCCGTCGCTCAATAGTAAAACGCCACGATACGGGTGCACGAATGCAATAATGGGTCCGCCGTGGCCCAATGGTGGGGAAAACGCCAAGATGCACGTCTGCCTGTGGAACAGGGACAAACTACGCGCTCATTCGTGTATCAGGCGACCACCTCTTCACCCTCCCTGTATGCTTAGCAGAAGCTCATCAGTTGTACGTAAAGCTTGAATAATCTCAAGTGAACGTCCTCACTACATTGGTTACACTGAAGTATTCACAGTTACTGAAGCCATCTGGAAGATATCCTCGTGAGTTGGGAGTTGCTGGTCATAATGGGTCCATAGGTGTGGAAGAAATAATGGGTCCATAGGTGTGATAAAAACAATAGGTAGTATCACTGTACCGGAAATTAGCTTTAGATGTAGATGCGTGATTAGGAATTTGCAAGCAACGTTAGGATTACGAGAAGACTGGAAGACCGCTGTTGGCGTGGCGGCCAGACTGGTAGAATATACTCAATTCATAAGGAAGATTTCGTATTTGAGCACAGATAATGATTAGTCTTGCTTGTCTGTTAAAGGCAGAGGGCCACCTCGTTCTGCCTCGCATGTAACAAGCTTTTGCACGTACCTCTAGTGGCTGCCCCACCCCACTTTCTAGCGTCCGGGAGGGGAGCTAGTCCTTAATAAACACATAGAAACAGGACTGAAGCGTCACCTCATAACGACAATCTAAAGTCTCGAATTGTACTGCGAACAAAGCATGTAGTGACCGAGCGAATCCGCCGCGAAAACTCAATCATTCAGGACTCGCAGCCCCACAGGAACGTCACGTGACTCCTCCCGACCACGGAGCCCTACGGACGCCTCCCAATCTAGCCGACCAAGGTTTAGCATACGGTAAACTCATGCCACATCACTTCTATGATGAATAAGGATGAATAAGGCACTTGAGTAGACATCACAGTTTCGTTTAGTCCTCGGAGTCCAACGTCTTCCTCCCAAGCCTCAACAATGGAACCTTTCCACCGCTCAAGAAGCCCTACTGGTCATTCTGAAATTTCTATAGTTGTTCCCTCCAGGTAAAAACTTTCTACAGTGAACGTCAATAGAGGTGGCCCATCTGCGGCCTCGAGAAGGACGCAGCGCGACGGCGCCGCGCCGCCAGGATCGATGTAGTCTGCCGCCGGAGCGCTATTTCTAGGCTCTCTTCTTCCCGATTCGGTCGAAAATCCTTGAAATCGGGTAGAAAATCCGGTAGAAATAGCATAGCAGCAGCAGAAACATCGGAACGCGCGGCGCGGTTGCGCGACGTCCTTCTCGAGGCCGCGAATGGGCCAACGCCATTGACGTCCACTGTATATACTTCTAAGGCTGTTCAGTATGAAGGCAAATGTTATCGTGAATGTTTAGACCAAGAAGCCCTACAAACGCATCAACACAAACGGCGGCGTCTAGCAAAAGCAGCCCGCCTCCACCTGAGAAGGACCTGCTGACAGTTCTGGATGCAGTCAGGCCAAGAACACCTCCTTGCATCTAGAACACCATCTCTCGGCTTCTCCACACGTGTCGATTAGGATCACTTTGAACAAAAGCTCTATTGAAGTTATAAATGCTGCTTCGAAACGGGATGTATAGAGATCTCAAGAACTGATTTTTTTGTTATGTGTATGTAGCTCATAAAACTTCTACTGTCTTAATCTTACATCGGATGCATGCCCAGAATATAGAGGGTGTCCCAAAATAATGTTCATAGTTTTTGAACGTTGGTAACTCTAATAACGGAATGCGATAAGCATAAACATTTTTGGCTTTACATAGCTTAGAACTAGATGTATTCAACAGTCCGTCGTTGGCAGTAATGGATCGTCTGCAACACTTTAGGGTGATACTGATCGAGAAACTTAGGCTATTAGTTTTCTGGCTACTTTAGGTATTATTAGGTGCGTGCAAAAGTTCCGGGGCAGTTGTACCTAATTTTTTAAAACGCTACAACTTCACTCAAAATGAGCAAATTTGTTCACGACGAAAAGCGTTGGAATCTGCGTAAAGTTGCCAATATGGCACTGAAAAGACTTTTCCAGGAGCTATAAATTTACAGGTCTACACCTGTAATAGTGGCACACGTCGTTTTCCAGTAGGGTCTGTTCATTAAAAGTTTTACAGCGGAGGTAAAGTCATAGAAGGTTGAAATAGGAGTATTCTGTTAGAGGCAGGCATAAGGACTAATATAGGTTAGGCCTGAGTTTCGGGGCACGAATGGCCAATTCTTTATACGGTTGACACTGCAACATGCTGGTGTGCGTCAACCCACAGCCAGACCAGACCACATATTTCCGCCAGTGTCGGCCCTATGCTCAAGAGTTTTCCCGTGATTACTTTAGGGAAAAGAAACTAATATAGGACGATTATTGTATATTCATTAGAAAAAATTCATTGCAGATGAGTCACGTTGCTGACCACAAAAGGTCAAAAAATTTTTTAAAGAAGGTGGTAATGGTTCGGCCATTCTTTAGGTGGGTGGCAGGAGCCCAGACTTTGGGATAACCTTCTCGTTTTGTCGCACCTGACACGTCCTTTATCAACAATAATAATTCTTCCATGGAACGAATTGTTAGCAAATCTGAAGGTCGAATATGCCAATGTGGACGTTGGTGCTCTTCGCTCAACTCACGCAAAATCCATCTACTCACCTTCCCCTTCTTACCGATTTTGTTCAAGTGACGAGACACTGTTGACTAAATTCCCCGTAATGTTTTGCGCAGTATGCACAAGGTCTGGTTCAATCCGCTCTTTCCTGGCGCCCTTGCGATGACCAAATCTCTGACCGACTTGTGAAGCATTTTCCAGCCTCTCATCTCCGCTCAGAATTAAAAGGAACCATCAAGCACCTGGCTTTTAGAGAACATACTCTCCACAAACGCACTACTGTTGCTATGGGTTGCTTTTCTTGTTGATCTCCTAGATTTGATTTCATAAAGCAAAATTTACCAAATTATTGCACAGCTCATAGCATTGGATTTATACCCAACCGAGCCAGAGCGCCGCTTCGCGGCGCTCTGACTCGGACCCGTGTGCCACGTTACCTCGGGGCTAGGTAAACTCTGAAAAAAAGGAACCCCGAGCCAGAGCGCCGCTTCGCGCCGATCTGACTCGGACCCGTGTGCCACGTTACCTCGGGGCTAGGTAAACTCTGAAAAAAAGGAACCCCGAGCCAGAGCGCCGCTTCGCGCCGATCTGACTCGGACCCGTGTGCCACGTTACCTCAGGGCTAGGTAAACTCTGAAAAAAAGGAACCCCGAGCCAGAGCGCCGCGTCGCGGCGCTCTGACTCGGACCCGTGTGCCACGTTACCTCAGGGCTAGGTAAACTCTGAAAAAAAGGAACCCCGAGCCAGAGCGCCGCTTCGCGGCGATCTGACTCGGACCCGTGTGCCACGTTACCTCAGGGCTAGGTAAACTCTGAAAAAAAGGAACCCCGAGCCAGAGCGCCGTTTCGCGGCGCTCTGACTCGGACCCGTGTGCCACGTTACCTCAGGGCTAGGTAATCTCTAAACTCATAGCTCCTAAACGGTTTGGAGGTTAACTCTTATTATGTTCAATATAAAGAGCTCCTACATGGTGCGTTTTATGAGTAGAAACACAGATCCTCACGTGGTCAAGTCTTTTTCATTTGTAATAGCGCTGGAAGTCCAAATCGGGCACAATCAGGTTGTAACAGGAAAAAAGTGCGTAAACGTTCTATTCCTACTTTGTAAGCACAATATTAAGCTCATAGAGTGCACCATTTGTTCCCCTGACCGTTAATTTCTAATTGCTATTACTACTTAATGCTTTAGAAGGAGTGCAGCGAAAATTTCCGTACAACTCTGCTGTATTTGGACGATTCACGGCTCTGATTGCGAAATCACACTCGCTTCATCAGTGTTTCTCCCATTCTGCTTTAAAGATCCAAGATATTCCGTTTTCGTTGCAAATTAGATGTCCTAATTGAAGATTTCCATGTTGTACACATACATATACATGGGCGTGTCATTGGGCGTGTCAATTTTCGCAATTGAGCCCGTGGCGGCGGGCAAAAGAGGTGGGGCGAGGCGAGTGGATCAATGACAGCGTGACCTGTCATCCCTCGCGCGGCGATGGGGGGGGGGGTCTGCGCTTTATATAGAGTAAGATACAGAGCAACGATCTGACGGTAGCAGATGTTTCAGGCTACCAGCATACTTGAAAATCGTTGCAGGATATCCTAAACGCAAGGAGCAAAACGACGTCGGTGAAATACCACCAACTGCCCCGGAACTTTTGCACGCACCTAATATATTATTGACACTGTATCGAATGTTCTTTCTTGTGATCTACAATTGGTTTAGTTTCATGAAGCCATGCGAGGGTGCGCACTAGAGTATTGACCGAATCGGATAAAATTCGAATATTTATTCGAATGTTCGAATATTCGAAAATTCGAGGGTTCGGGATTATTCGAAAATTCGAATATTCGAATATTTTAGGCCGAAAAATTCGAACATTTGAAATTGTTTTGCTTCGCAACTGTTATTTCAGTTCCATTTTCTCGCTGAAGAACCATTCCAGTTGAAGTCCCAGTCCAATTTCTCATTTCAATCTCAATTTTCCCAATAACCTGCGCATATCTTTGTACGTGTCTTGTATTTTCAAAAGTCGCCAACCGCATTTGAAAGCTTTGAAACTGCAATTCTGCGAATTATACGACGTTGGCGACGATGATCTTTCCGGTAGAACGTGTGCTTTTCTAGATACTTGAAAAAGCAGCGGTTTTTAACTAAACTTCTAATGATTCAAGCCCTTCCTCCAGAACTATGTAAGTGGACTGCAAATTACAATAATAACTTTTACACAGCATTCTTCCTTATATTTAGCTGATTTCCAACTACTGCTTCGCTGAAACTCTTCCTACTCAGACAAACTGCCGGAAATTCCGCAGCAGAACATGGGCCTTCCGGAAATTCCGCAGCAGAATAAAACGGCTTTCGGAAAAACAGCAGCAGAAAGAGATCCGCAGTGAGAGAGACGCACAGCAAAAAAAGCGATCCGGAATTTCCGCAGCAGAAACGCAGGAAAACCGCGGAAGAAGAGAGCTGCCCCGAACTCCGGAAATTCCGCAGCAGAACACGTCATCTAACGACTGACTTATTGGCGTTGCTCCGGCTCTTCATCAGTGCCTTCCAAATCATTGTTTTTTCATCTGTTACGTTTCTTGGCATATTCAAATTTGTCATATCCCACAGTTTTTATGTGCAGGCTACAATGTCCACTAATCGGATTTTGAACTCAGCGGCTTGTGCGCGTAGTACCTGGATTGTGATCGTTTAAATTGGTCGCTCCTCAACTGATTTCGGCTTGGATGAGTGCTCTTCAGTAGCATTTATGGTCATCCAATGTTTTTGTTTTTCTTGTGACTCGTTGCAGATTTTGATCTCATCAGTCCACCGAACTCAAACACCAGAGAGGTGGACGTGTTATCTGTATGTTAAAATGGAATATATATATATATATATATATATATGTGTGTGTGTGTGTGTGTGTGTGTGTGTGTGTGTGTGTGTGTGTGTGTGTGTGTGTGTGTGTGTGTGTGTGTGTGTGTGTGTGTGTGTGTGTGTGTGTGTGTGTGTGTGTGTGTGTGTGTGTGTGTGTGTGTGTGTGTGTGTGTGTGTGTGTGTGTGTGTGTGTGTGTGTGTGTGTGTGTGTGTGTGTGTGTGTGTGTGTGTGTGTGTGTGTGTGTGACCATCGTTTCGGAAATTCCGCGGCAAAATACTCTTGCTCGGAGTTTCCGCAGCAGAATGCCGAATTTCCGCAGGTGGATACCGGAAATTCCGCAGCACAACAGCAGAAAAACCGACTGGTTACCTGCGGAAATTCCGGTTTTCTGCTGCGGAATTTCCGGCCCAGTGTCTGAGTAAGTACATAATCGTCAATTATGGAATTCGAAGTTCACACAATATCTTGAGATCCTCTTATTAACCTTTCTGTCCAAACATACTCCGACTCCTCGTTATAGTAGTTCTGTTGGTTTTGACATTCAACGTGCAAGCATGCAGCTGTACCGGATAAACAGGAGTAATAATGAGGAACGAGGTAACCCGCAGTGTTTTTTTTATATCGCTGACTTGTTTTTTTTTGTTGATAGCTGGAAGCTCATTCATGATCAAAGTAACTGAACCACTGCACCCAAGATTATTTTTACCGCGTCAATACCCCTACATTCACAACCGTGGCTCGTTTTTTCAAACTAGATCACAGAGATATAAAAAAGCATTTTTACGGACGAAGGGTGTCATCTACTTCACGATCCTTTGATATGGTTACAGACCTCAGGAGAGATAGGCGTCCTTTAGCTTAAGAATTTCAACCAGTTGCAATTTTAAAACCGATAATGGACCAACTCCATAGCAGCACAAGCTTCCACTTATGAGAAAGTTGTGAGAAATTCCAAAACGACAAATGAAACTTACCACCCGAAAACTTTTATGTCCGTTGTGATAGGGAAACATCTCGCATTGTTCGCCTACATACATGGGTAGGAAATGTTTTTACCAAATGGAATGTTATTCGAACAAATATTTGAACATTCGAGTATTCGAAAGTTCGAATATTCGAAAATTCGGGGATTTCTAGAAATTCGAAAATTAGAATGTTCGAAAATTCGATGGGCCCAAAAACTCGAAAGTTCGAGTATTCGAAAATTCGATGGTTCGCAGAAATTCGAAAATTCGGAGGTCTCTAGAAATTCGAAAATTCGAATATTCGAATGTTTGAAAAATATTCTCGAATGTGAAACTCTAGTGCACACACCGCGGGGAAACGGACCCTTTGGACCTTAGCAAGTAGGGCGGGGTCAGCGGCTAGCTGGGAGGGCGCCGTGATTGGTCGACTGTTTCCAGCCGGATGCTGCGGAGCGGTTGCTGCGTTGCGGTTGATGCGGCAATGTGCGGAGATGGCACGAAGACCTGTACGAGTAGCCCACCACCCTATCATGCGCGAGCAGCAAGTAGCTGCTGCCAGCCTGTCATGATGCCTGAAAGCGAGCGTTTCGACACTGCCACGGAATGGAACTTTAAACTCGCGTAAAAAGTTTCCAAACATCTGGGACCCTAAAAATTCACACTTGGAGGTTATCTGACATGCTGTACATGAATTTCGCATTCAATTTGCTCCCGGATATCATCTTGAGTGCCTACAGCATCTACAGCAGAGGGACTGCTGCAACATATTTTATAGAATTTCATGAAACTTTACAAAAATGGGTTATTCCTTATGATGATATTGACTTTGATTTTTTATTACTTGCCACTGGCATTGGTCTGCTGTATTCATGTTGTTCTAAAATTACATTCTACATCGTGTCTCTCCTATTAATAATGAGTAAAATGTTGAATGTCATTTTATACAATTTCTCAAATCTTTGTTGTCCGTTTTATGTTTTCGGATGACCTCTATTGTTATTTCGATAGCAGATTTCCTCTTGTTTTACATTTGTATTATGAACATTCTATCACAGTTTTCTTGAATTGATTGAATACCTTGCCGCCATTCTCAGTCTGACCTGCGCTAATGGTAATACTCAAGGAGATGTCGACGCCCTTAGGACATACCATCTTGTTCGTAAAGTTTCTCAGGGAAACCTGCCACTCTTACGTGGTTGAGGTCGTATACACGCAGCAACACTTCGGAAACAGAAGCTATTGAATTCATAAAGATTTCTCACAACAAATCAGGGAATGTTCCCCTATTCACGGAAAAACCGATGGCGATAACTCTTAAAAAGGATTAGAAGTCCCCCCTTAAAATACTAATTGGTGCGACTACTACATTCTTGAAATGCCAGTATTGGTTTACTCAACAACATGGAGTGTTGCACGTACTAGCGCCCCTCGCTAGGAAGTGAGGTGGGGCAGCCACTTGAGCTATGTGCAAAAGTTTCGTGCCTATGAAATCCGTAGGAAATTGAATTAGGAGCGAAAATAGTAATCAATTGAGTTCGAATACATGAATAATCATAATTTCGAATACATGCACATGTAAATCCACTTTCTGATGCAATGATACACTCTCCATTTGTCGTCACCGCACCTCTTAAATGCTCATGGACCTATCATTGCTAATCATCCTCAAGTCTGCGCGAGGATATCCTTTATATGAATCTAGTAGCTGTCAACTTTTTGCTGTAACCGACACAGTGTAAATAAGAACTCGAAGCAATTCAAGTTGAAATTGTTGTTGGAATACTCCAACAGATAAGGATCTGCTTCAACATCTAGGAGAAAGTAGAGGAGGTCGCTTGAGAAACAATTTATTTGGCGAAAGAGAGTGAGTAGCAAATCATACCTATAACAAAGTAAGCACAAATTGGAGCTGCAGTGGTCTTCCAAAGAAAGTGAACTCGCCGCGCAAGGCTGGTATCATTTTTATCACTTTGAGATGCTTACGAACATCTTTCTCTAAGTCGCGTCTCCCTGCCATTTGAGCGGTGGCGCACATCGGTGTTACCGTATCTTGACGCTTCTCATACTTGGACCGCATTGCACCCCTTCTGTATCGGTGGATCCTCTCCCTAGCGTTTTCCACAGTATAGGGGGCCAGCTCATCTTTCATCCTTCGCTGCACCCATATGATGGAGTTCTCCTATCTACTGGGCCGCAGCAGACCCACCATTCTCAATCGGCGTACACTCATTCTAGCGTTTTTCCAGCTAATGGACTGTACTGAAGCAATCCTCCATCTGCAGACCCGTATTCGAGCATGTTTCCAAATTACAGTGCGCAAACACCCCTTTCTCCGTCCGTGAATCTCCACTTTGGCGTTTTCCACATTATTCGGCCAAAGCAGTGGACCCATATTCTCACGCATCGGTTACAGCGGACATCTTCTTCATCTGTGAATCCCGTATCTTAACGTTGTTCACACCTGGGCCAAAGCGGATCCCTCCTCCATCCGTGAACCAGTATCTTTTCGCTTCTCACAATTGGGTAAAAGCGGACCTCTCCTCCATCGGCATGACCCCATCCTGGGATCCCCACATTTTTAGAGCACAGCAGACCCATCCCCCCTTCGGTGGACCCAAAGCTGGCGTTCATAACAACTGAGCCACCTTTCCATCGGCATCACGGTAACCTGGGGTTCCTTTAAAGGCGGCACCTACGGAAATTTTCATGTTCGAGGTTCTGATCATTTTCGAACCTTGGCAATAGTCCCAACAAATCGACGAAGAAAGTAGCATGGAAAACTCAACCGTTCCTAAGATATAATTAGTCAAATGTCAAAGATCCTGGATCAGCAGGATCAGCGTGATATCGTTCGATCGAGTTGTGGCGGCAGCGGAGCGTAGCTTACAGCTGGTTTGGTGGGCAACCATTTCTTTTCATATCATTAAAAACCTATATGTTAGTCCTTTGCTTTCCTTTCTTGCACTGTATAGCACAACATTTTTTTCTGTATGCTATTTCGCAAGAAATCTTCTTCTTGAGTTACTTGGTGGCCGAACTCCACCTCTGTCTCACTTTCGAATTTTTGCATGATTCTGGAATTGTTTTACAATTCCAGAATTTTGTGTGTTTCATGTGTTTCTGCGATACCTTGATTAGTCAGACAATCTTTTTCAAAGTTTTTTTTTCCTACGTCAACTTCAGAAACGCTGCAAAACAGAGCAAAAAACCACTTTCGCCCGTAAGACAGCTGATAAGAAAGGAAGCGATACTTTAATGGATCAGTCCACATGAAACACACCGCGCAACTCGACCGAACCTACTCGAACGCAGTGGGCTGAGGGGTCCCAGAAAACAAGGAATTTGGATGGTTTTGACTGTTTTTAGCATTGGAACAGTGTTAAGCGCATCGATTACTTCGAATTGTACCGAAATCTCAATGTCGAAAATTTCAGTGGGTGCTGCCTTTAACTTTTAGGCCGCTGCAGACATATGTGCCATGGGGAGACCCGTATTACTCCGAATTGTACCGAAATCTCAAGGTCGAAAATTTCCGTGGGTGCTGCCTTTAACTTTTAGGCCGTAGCAGACCTATGTGCCATGGAGATCTTGGCATTCCTAACAATTCCGCGACAGCAGACCCCTACTCGATCGGCATAACCGTATCCTGCCATTAAACCCGCCTCCCTTCGGCGGACCCATATCCTGGCGTTCCTCACATCTGAGCCACTGCGGACCCCCATTCCATCGGCATAACCGTTTCTTATCATTCACCCACTTCGTGGCCACAGCAGACCCATATTCTGGCTTTCACCGCACCAGAGGCGCAGCGGACCTCTCCTATACCAGCGAACCCGTATCTTGGCGATGCCCAAATTTTTAGACCACAGCGCACCCCCTCCTCCATCCGCGTATCCTGGAATTCCCTTAACTTTCAGGCCCCAGCAGATCCATCCCCCCTTCGGTGGACCCGCATTCTGGCGTTCCTCACACCTGGCCACTGCGGACCACCATTCCATCTGCATAACCGTTTCCTGTCATTCACCCACTTCTTGGCCACAGCAGACCCATCGTCCATTCGCGAACCCGTATCCTGGCTTTGATGTGATAGCGCCCATGCGACGAGACTCAAGAGTATCGGGAGAAAGGGATTGGACGCAAGGAAGATTGCGCCCCCGATTTCGTTGATTCATTATGTGTTTTGGACATGAGCTTTACTTCCTTCCGAACCTTGAAATTCAGCAAAATTTCAAAAAAAAAAAGGACCTGAGTGGATGCTACGTTTGAGAATCTCACATACGTCTTGCTTACTCACTCATTCTCACTCTTTCTCTTTTCTTTCTTCCTTCCTCACTGTCGAAAATCCCGTTTAGTATCCTATGCAAATTTCGGAGATTTCGCTTGTGAACCCTGAAAATATATGGAAACTGTAACCATTCAGAGCTCATTAGCTGAGAGTAATTACACTTGCGCATCAAATATAAAGACCTAAAGATTCATGTTTTTAGGTATTGGGTATGATTCATGTTTTTAGGTATTGGGTTGAAATAACCAGTATGTCATGTTCAACTACATAACGGTTAAATAAGTATTATAAAATTAAAGTGGATATTGAAAACTAAAGACCTAGACGCTCCATCGCTAACGTTGTTCCATCGCCGTCGTCGATCCTCTTCGAGTCGCTAAAGATTGGCGATGGGCGAATCTTTAGCGACGAGCGATCGCTAATCTTTAGCAACTGCTGATCGCCAATCATCAGCGAAGGGCGATCTTTGGCGACGGTGATGCCAGGTGCTATACTTCTCGAGTCGTATAGCGGCAGCCTCACATTCCGAAACTCATTTGGCAAAAATTGGTGCGGTAAGGCATCGAAGTCCTCACTCGATGCCCTCATTCCTCAGACCATTATCCTACTGTGTATTATTTTTCTGAGCTCCAGATACAATCCTGCGATAGCAGCAGATTGCTGATCTGAAGCAAAAACTATCACATATTGGGCTAAAACTGCCTTCCAGAAGTTTGCAGGTTCTTGTGATCTCAGTTTTTGTTGTAGAGGCGCGCAATCCGCTCTAGATTGTTGCAAATCGAAATGCAAATGAACCGATGAAAAAAGTGCTGTTTGAGCCGAGTTACATCACTTTGAACTGAAAGGTCCATTTCGGCAGTTAATTTCGCAACAAATTAATACTTCTGGCTCTAGGAATGACTGATTTGTTGGTTTTTCCCTGCTGTATATAATATCAACGTCAACAACTTGTTCGCAAGTTGCTCTCTGCTCAGAACCTACTGGGAAGTTGTCTTATGTATAGTTTGTTCGAGAGTTTCTCAGTGTGATTCTTGAAATCTACTTATTACTAATTGGCAGTTTATGTGTGTGAGTGTGTAGAGGAACGTCACTGGACGGGCTTACAACTTTGAGGGTGGCGCGTCGGCGCCCATAGGTGGGCGAGACGGGTTCAGCGCTGTGATGGGGGTGCTCCGGCGTTCGAAAGTGGAGAAACGCCTGGAATCGGGTCCAACAGTGTGATAGGGGAGCGCCGGTGTCAGAAAGAAAGGAGACGCGTAGAGTCGGGACCAATGGTGTGATAAAGGTGCACCGGCGTCCGAACTTGGGAAAACGCCTATAATTGGGTCCAACGATGTGATAAGGGTGCGTCAGCGTCGAGAAGAGGGGAAGATGTCACGGATTGTTCAACACCTGCGATAATGGTGCGTGGGCGCTCAGTAGTGGAGAAGATGTCACGCAAGGGTCCATACCCGCGAGAGTGGTATGCCAACGCTCAGTAGCGGGCAACATAACACACGAATGCAAGGCGAGCGGAGAGAGCCCAAAAAAAGCCTAAGAGTCCAGCGTCAACCCTGGTAAAGTATAGATTTAAAAGTATACAAAACTAAACAAATCGTCTACCGAGGGTTATCATGGCCTGCACGTAAGTATCGATGGTTTTTTCTACGTCAGTGCTGGGGCCCAGTTTGTTTTGCTTGGGCTGTGAGGTTATCTGAAGAAGACCACGTTGAAGTAGTACAGCTGCACTTTGAAGCTATATGAACAGGAGAAACGTAAGGAAAATACGCGCCAAAATTTACCCTTCTTGGTGGTCCTCCTAATGCCGTCTGTTGGTCGTCCTCAACTGTTGCTCCGCCCTTTTTTCTCTCCCGTGTCTTCTTCTTACTTCCTCCCCGTGGGGCCATCTCTAATAGACATTTCCGCCTGGTTTTCTCAGGGAATTCATATGAGACTTTGTCCCTATGTCCCCTCCCCACACACGGAGAAGTTTTCAATATGATTACTTAGGTAGATTCTGTCGGCAAAACATCTCAGATAATTTCGAGGGCGAATCCCTTTCCATCCGCCGGCTAATCCCCGACGAAGCGTTCGAACGAGGACCCCTAGCGGGCAAACAGCGGGTGGAACCGCACATGGGCGGGCGGGCCTAACGCGCTAGCGGGCGAATAGCGGGCTAAACGCAGGATCATTCGAGCTGGTGAACGACCGTCGGCGTTCGACCCGCAGTATGAAAAGTGTCGGACACCGGCCTGCTTTTCGCTTCCAATGACCGCCAACTAAGCTCTTACTACAGGATTGGCTTCGAAAGCTGTGAATTTGTAACTATAGTCTGGAGCTCGATAAGATGTCAGCTGCTCTTTGAACAGTTTTCTTAATCCTTCAACGTCTGAATATCTACCTATCATCAATTGGCAGTTCATGTGTGTGAGTCTGTGCACGAGAACCAGTCATCAAAAATGGAAAATACCTACACCACCTCGTTCATCGCGTCAAGTTATGTACGAAAATGAGGTAAATTTTGATTTTTACCTTGATTTACATGCGTTTCTGGCCACTTTTGTCATGTTCAGACATGTTAATGGCCGACAGTTTTTTTTTCCATCACGGTCGGAATGAATGAGATAGGCTTTTGATTACAGGAGAGTATAAAAGGAAAGAGAAGTGCAGGACACCTCTATAAAGAGGTATTTACAGTTTTGACGCACCGCGCCGCGCTCTATGCTTATGCATAGGCAGCGTCAACGCAAAGTGAGCTCGCGCGAGCTCGTTGCGTCATCTCCCGCAAGGGGATCCTTTCATAGCTTTTGCCGCGGCGCGTAAGCTTGCGAGCTCGCCTTGTGGGCTGCGGCAAAGAATGCATCGTGGCACTCTTGCCGCCGTGGCAACTCGGCAAACTAGAAGTTCATTCGAGGCGAGGAGCGGTTCACTTCTCGCGCCGTGCCGCGCCGCACAGTGCTTAAGACTGCAAAAACCCCTTAGGTAGCCGTCATAATCGCCCGATGAGTATAGCACCTTGCGTCGCCGTTGTCGACGACGACGGCCGCGAATGTTGGCGACCGCCGGGCGGATCAATCGCTAGGCTCCGACGTCGCAGTCGCTATTATCGGCGGCCCCGCTGATGTCGGCGACCGCCAGTCGCCAACTTCGGCGGCCGCCGCAACGCTCCGCCCACAATCGATTCGCACCGGTCTCACAGTCGCGGCGACGCAGGGTGCTACAGTCCTCGAGGACTATAGCGGCAGTGTTAACGAAGAGAAAGAACCAGGCGAACGAGGGATGACACGGATGAGGGTTGCTCCGGCACGGGCGTTGGGGAAATGATGGGAGGCGGGCTACTGCTATGGTAGCGATGCGCTGGCGACCAGTAGTAGGGAAAAGTTGCCGGATGGGTCCACAACTGCGAGAGTAGCGCGCCGGCACCCACAGGGGGGGGGTGACGAGTCCGGCGCTTTGATAAGGGAGCGCCGGCGTTCGAATGTGGGGAAAGGCCTGGAATGGGGTCCAGCGGTGAGATAAGGGTGCGCCCGCTTCAAAAATTGGGGAAGATGTCACTGGTCCACACCTGCAAGAGTGGTATGCCAGCGCTCAATTGAGGGGAACATACACACGAATGCGAGGCGAGCGAAACGATCCCAGAAAAATGCCTGGGAGTCCGACCAATTACATTCCTTTATCTACGAAAAAAATCCTGACTTGCTTTTTGTGACTGAATCATGGCTCAACGCCAAAATCAGTGATGCTGAGATCATAGCTGACACCCCCTATGTGTTAAATAGACTCGACCGGACTGATCAAAAAGGTGGCGGTGTTTTCTGTCTCCTAAGGGAATCTTTTCTCTCCACGAAGATGGAGTGTCGTAACTTGCTTGCTGATATTCTACCCATTGATCTAATTACGCCCGCAAAAGTTCGCCTTGTTTTAGTTTACAGGCCCCCAAAGAGCCTCAAAGAAGAAGATGATGATCTGATTGAGTGTTTGAGCGGCCTATGTTCTACAAATAGCCCTGTAATTATTCTGGGAGACTTAACTTCCAGGTTGACTAGAGAAACCAATCGGCGAAAGTCGAACATGCACCGACAGCATCAATGCTAATGTTTTAAGGAGATCAATGAACTCAAAAAGTCCTTCATTCTCTGTCCAGTGGATAAAGCTAGATGAAGCTAGCAATAACTACAACATCATCTGCAAAAAATTTCACTTGGAAGTCCTTATGAAAGAAATGGGTATGGAAACTAGCAACGATACCGTTTTAATGTCAACATCAAAGAACACCTACGTGAATTACCTAGATGAGACACTAGTTCAAATTCTTGGACGACACAACCGTTTTTTAGTGTCAGACAAACTTGTTCCACTAGTGAATCCCAATATACCCCTCATTTATGGTATACCCAAACTCCATAAGGACCCCGTTAAATTGAGATTCATCACCGGGGCTTCCACAACCAGTATCAAACCAACTCCACTAGAGTTGACCAAAATTTTCACATTCATCAAAAAACATTTCCAAAATTACATCAAAGCGATACAAACACGGCAAAACGTCTTCAGTGGATATTGGTCTAAACATTAACATCAGTGAGAAACTTCAGGCAATAAAATACCCACAAACTCAACTTTACTCAGCCGATTTTACAAATACATATGTTTACAAGCTTAATGACATGCTAAAAAATTCAAAAGAGATATTACTAATATGCTTCAGAAATTCCAGTAAAAAATACATAGCTTATAATGAACACACACGAGTTTTTTTTTACACAGACTCTGAAAAACCAAATTATAAAATCTACACATTGCAAGACGCTTTGTTTTCAGTGCACTACACTCTTGATAACAGCTTTTGCAAATTTGGGGATTATGTGTTTGTGCAGAATAGTAGGGTACCACAAGGAAGCCCCTTGCTAGCTGATTTTACCCCCTCCTATTGGGAATATCAATACACCTGTAAAAACATCGAACAGTACCAGCATTCAACAGTTCACACCTTTACGACACATGGATGATTTACTGATTGTACACAATCTAAGCAACATCACTATAAAAAAATACTCCTAGAAATACACAAAGACGTTCTCACTTTTGAATCTACACAAAAAACCATATATCACTGAATGGAAATTAAAATAATCAATAATCGCATAGTGACCAAAATTTACAATAAAACAGATGATTTTTGTTTTTTGGTAAGAAGGTTCCCCCATTTCACCCTACGAAAATGTCAATCGCAACCAAGAAAGCTATCGTTTACACCGAAATTCTCAGAATTGCTAGGACGTGAGCAGATTTGGACACTTTTGTTGAAAGAACCAAAACAACCAAATAACTATTCGTTGAAATGGCCTACAACAATTCTATAATAACTTCTAGTATTCTCAAGTGTATTTTCAAAAAAAAAATGACTTCAGCAAGAACATTATATATAAATATGACCTCAGCAAGAACCATAATTCTTTTAAATATTTTGTTACTAATGTCTTGCAGACAAACTACGTAACAGTTTTTGTTATCATTTCACTGTGGCCAACTTGAAACTTGCGAAAGCATAGGGCTACTAATAGGTTGATTCATAATTTCTGTCCCTATATGCTTATCGCAAATCCCTACCAGTTTTGAACGCTCTTCCAATTGTATCTATAATTACAAGATCTGTTGTTGACCCAATCTATTCTGCCTCCGAAACCCGATGGTCACTAGAGCTTGTGTTTATTGTGAGACTTGAAAGGATCTCTCATTACCAGGACGGACTCCCTTTGCTGAATCTGCTGTATAACTGGCAAAATGAGCACCTTTTTTGTATGACTTGTTTGTTTTAGGAGGATATGATAACCTCTGCAGACTGCTGTTCAGGTAAAAACCCAATAAATGAATTGCCATTAAAGTTCACGGTCATTTTTCCCTCCTTATGATTTCCGGCATGTTACTGATAGGTGTTCACTCAATAAGGAGCTATGTTGGAACTTCCGCATTCCATTATTAGCAGAAGCCTCTGGTGGCAAATCTCTTTTCGAATAGTTTCTTTCTGGATTAATATTCTATTATCTTTGTTCCTTTTACATAATTGGACGTCAACTAAGCTTGACAATTCTTTGCAAATCATCACCTGAAAATCCCTACCAGTTTTGAACGCTTCTCCAAATTACTTCAATTTCTCCTGTTTATATAGTCCGTCTACTAGTAGCATGTGATAACCTCTCCGGAAATACTCGAGGATCCATAATCGTCACTGTAAGAGAACATGAACGGAACTTGTTTAAGGTTCAAGAGATTCTCACAGACCTCACAACATCCAAGTTAATGTCGATCCCTCGCTTTTTTAGCTGCCATCTTAGAAAAAAAGCTTCTGAAGCAGGTATTGTAGTGTAATACCATTTATTGTGGCCGATCTGTATGTCACTGATAAGCATTATCTAAACTACGATATAAAAATTCACGTACTCCCTTGTACTTGTACATATTAGCATTTATCTGTTGTTCCGAAAGTCTTCTTGCGTAGTTTCTTTCTAGACTCACTCTTCTCTTTAGAAGTTTTCAAAACGATCTCAATACCTTGAAATCCGAATCTGTGCATGAATGACCCCAAATTGTCTTCGTTAACTATTCTGGCTTTAGTCAGTTCCCTAAGTGCTTTTGGAAACTGCATTTTCTTTCTCTTTCGTTCTCTCCGATTTCTAGTGAGGCTCGGGTTGCGTCGCTGGCCTGAACAGCTGAAAGGCAGTACCCTCGCAAAACTCCATGTTTGACCTCTAAAGCTTCTTGGAGTCTCAGGAATTGCCGCAACAATATTGCGAGAAAAGCAGTCTAGAAATCGTTTTCGATTCGAAGATAAAGGTAGTCAAATGCACAAGAACAAAAAACAGGATCAATGATGGGTCGAGTTGTGGCGCCAATGCAGTGCAGCTGCAGGCTGATTCGATAGTTTTTTTTTTCATTTTTACTAACATTCTAGGGCTTTTCCTGGGCTTCTGCATTTTTTGTTGCATGGTTAGCATGCTGAACTTCTCCTTGATCCGTTTTAATTAGTAAATTAGATTGTTATTATCATGTGGGCGAGATGGCCTAGTGGTGCTTTAGAGCACCATTTCCCCACGGGGTCCCGGGTTCGAATCCCGTTGCCGCCGCCTGTATTCGAGCGACAACTCACACCCTATGATCAATGATGCCAAATGGTTCTAAGAATAAAACTACGGCGTTTACGGGAATCGACGCGCAATTTGGAGCCCGGTTAGTGTGAGAAATATGGTCCTCGAACGGTGGCATCGGGGAGGGGGGGGGGGGGGCAAGAATGCGAATCGCTAAGGATCACAACGTAGCCAGGACGCGCATTGCGACTTTGAACGCTGACAGGCCGTTCACGTGAACAGCCAGAAGCACTCGAGCCTCGTCGAATTGACTTGTGCGCAGTGCAAAAAACGTGATGGTCTGATAACAAGTCAAAGGAGTTAGGTCACGGCTTCAAAGTGTTCTACAACGGCAGTCCGAAGGCCAGGAACGGTGTGGGCATAGTCGTCTCTCAATGCTTCCGTATAGCCGAGATGCAGCGTTTCGATGACCGCCTCATGAAGGTTGTCATCATCACCGCAAATCAACACCTTCACTTCTTCTCGGCGTACGCACCACAGGCAGAGCGTTGTGACCAGGTCAAAGGTGAATTCTGGATGCTGCTTCACGAGAAGACCGCGGAAGTACCACAGCAAGACACAATCGTCGTCGTAGGAGATCTAAATGGCCACGTAGGAATGGCAAAGGGCGGTTACAGATGCCATGGAGGCTTTGGCTACGGGTCACGGAATGAAGATGGTGAGCGCACCCTGGAATATGCTGACTCTCACAACCTCGTCATAATGAATACAAAGTTCCGAAAGCGTCCTTCTCATCTCGTCTCCTTCTACAGTGGCAACGTGAAGACCCAGATAGACTTCGTTCTCGTACGACATCGCGATCAAAAGTAGACCGATGCGAAGGTTGTTTCCCACGAGACTGTGGCGACGCAACATCGTTCGCTTATCTGCAGCATGAAAATCATGGAAATCACTATGGAGGTCGAGGTACTGGAAATCATTTGAATGGCTGACGTCGTTTTTCAACCAGATCATCGCAGAGAAGAAGACCCCCGTGGATTAAAACAAAGGAAATGCTCCAAAAGTTTTCAGCCACATTTCCCTAGAAGCGAAGCCGTTGCACCGGACCTCACATGTGTAGTGAACTGTGATGCCTTTGCCAAGTACAAAAAAGTATTTTGCACTGTATCGCTCGTAGTATTATAGAAAAATCAAGAAAATTTGAAAAATTGAGAACGAGTTTTCTTAACATTTTCAATCATCTCACGACTGTCAACTGCAAACTTTTATACCAATATAAAAAGAGCTTTCTTTGCTCTACAAGTTCGTTGCCATATCTTAATGTTTTACTTTGTCCTAACGAAATCATTTGTTTTTGAAAACAGTGGCGCAACTTCTTTTGCATCAACCCAATAGTTCTGTTCTTCCTAGTCACTTTTTGATGTTTTTTCTGTACGTTGACCTCCGAACGTTCTACTTGATTACGCCCAGCTCATGGTTTGCTCTGTGTTCTATATTTCGGCGGTTGTCACTGTTATTGTCTTGTCTTGTCTTATTCGTGAATTGAGGGTATTAGGGAATTGTTGTGTTGTAACGAAAAGCAAATAAACTTTCATTGTGATGTTGGCAACAGCATTAAAATGTGTCAGCTAATCCGTTTCCTGTCCTTTCGCACATCACTGGATCAACTCGCAGGCCTTGAACTGGATTGAACTGTTGTGTGGCATTTTAAACCAAGCTTGTAGTAGTTGTGTACAGTCTACCCTTCTGAGAGAATCTCTTTCTCAGATATTCAAGCAGCATAGTCTCGGCCTATATCGGCTCATCTCGCATGTCATTTCTTGGAGAGCTGCAGAGGTGACTTTACTTGATCAGGAGTGCTAATCAGCGCGCCCTATTATGCCAAAATCGTCGCCCTACTAGTGCTGAAATTTGCAGCCCTTTAGCAGGATTGTCCTGATAGTGTGGCCCCTGAGGTGCTGCTAATTTTGGCCTTCTAGCCCTGGTGTACTGAAAATGTAGCTCCCTAGGTGCGGCAAATTTGGGTCCGAAATGACCGTTCTAGTCCCATAGTACTGATATTATCGCTCGCTTGGTGCTCCTCCTAAGGTCCATGGGCCCCTGCCGGACCCGCTGACCTAACTGGAGCAGCACTGTGAGGCCAGAATAATCGGAGCGGAACCGCGGCTTTCGACTCGTCGCCGCGATGGTCTACTCAGGAAAATCACAAAATTTACTAATTCTGACAAGACTTGAGCAAGCGCCGAAAGTTCGCTCGAAGCCTAGATGAGCGAGTAAGCAAGAAGAATTAAGTTTCAAGTCTGAAAAGCCAAAAACAGTCACAACATGGAATGGTTTCGAGTGGAATTTTAACACCTAACGGAAACCACAAGTTTCAAATTTAAGGCATATTCATGGAAAAACAGTTACATGGTGTTGGAAATTTCACGTGAACCCTCTGGTGTTTTTTGTTAAATACACATAGTAAAACTTCACGTGAAAGTTCCAACACTTACATAATCTAGGCATTGTACATGACAGAATAAACATAACGGCTTCAGTGAAATGAAATGAAATATACAAGAGAGTAAAACGGCAACGTGAGGACAAAGAATAGATTAGGTGAGCGACGAGAATTGAATGGGACTTAGTAGTACTAAAGCGAGGCAGGCGATAGTTAGAGTCAGGAAAGACGTGGTATCGGCAATATAGAGGAAAATATCGAAAAAAACATTCAATGAGCCCAGAGTTATGTCGGTGAGCTAGGTTGTCAGCGAAGGCACGTAAATGAGTTAATTTTAGATAAGAAAATCTCAGAATCGGGTACAGTGAGCAAAATAATGTCCGAAACATGGAGGCGCGATTAAACTTGGTATTAGTGTATCATTAAGAATAGTCAGAGTTTTTTCTGGCGGAACCCCAAAAATTGGTAGCGGAGGTTGCAGCTAAATGAGTTGGAGAGGCGAGAAATGGCTAGAAAAGTTCAAAAACAGGTTCATATTCAAGAAATCTATCCACATTTTGGACATGATAGAGAGCGTCGCAATCGAGAATAGTGAAGAAAATGCAGCGTTGCTGCAAACGGCAACCATGTGTGTCACTAAATTTTTGCATCTTCCATGCAAAAAAAAACGAAAGTAGCGGAAGCAGCAAAAAAACGTGTTGCAGTAACGCGGCAGTAACGAGTAGAATTTATATCACAGTAAAAACAGCAGATATCAAGAGAATGTAGCAAAGAAGATTGAAGCAGCCGTCGAATTCAAATGAAACGTACGTCTTCGACTCATGCTTAGTGGATTGAAGGTCTAGTCGAAGTGTCCGCAGCGGGAAGTTGGTCCATTTGCTCGTTGATCCCGTCCACCATTACTTGATTAGACGTACCGTCGTTTCTGAAAACTTAGGAGTCTGGTTGAGTTCTTTCCCTTCCCTACAACAGAGAACTCACTGGCTTCGGGAGTCGACGAGCGTTTTTTATCACGTGTTGCCGAATATCCGCCCTGCAAGATGGAATGAATGGTACTCAAAAACCCGGAAAAACGACGACAAAACTAGATGACAAAAGTCAAAACAAAGGAAACGGTGAACCAATAAACAAGAAAAAAACAAGATTAGGACATCCAAGTTGACCGCTGCCAAGATTGGTGGGTAGACTCGCGAGTCGCAGGTAAACTGTAGGCATGGCTCCGTTCTACAAGAACTGAGCAGGGCTTTCTATGTCTCCTCAATACTGAAGAAAATACGAGTTCGGCCTGATCGGATTCCATTCCAGGAACGATAAAAACCAAACTAATTGCGGGATGGGATCAAATCGCGCATAATCATGCACGAACCCAGTGGAGGTCTTTACATAGACTCGGACCGTGAGAGTTCTCACCGCAATCGCGGGCTGCAGATGCTCACACAATCATCGCAGACAGCTTGCACGGCTCGAGTACGTGAGTATGGACCTGGACAAACTTTTCCGGAGACCCCTTCAGAGTAACCTCTAGCTGTGGACGGATCTAGACATTGTGGATGTCCTTCCTAGGCCTTTTGTCCTTTTCAGGTTTACTATAAACCAATCGGAGAAGTTCTACACGAGACCCAAGGCGCGTTACAATTATTAATGGAGATCGCACAATTGCAGGAAACATTCGCTCTCTCCACAAAATGACTGGCTTGCTGGGAAGTCGCTGGAAGCATTAGATACAAAAGCAGAGTTAGCAATATTCGTATCTCAACAGATTTCCGGAGACGAAGCGGCCCAAGTCTGTGCTCATCTCCAACGAGAAGAAAGAATGTCGTGTACACATATAACACAAAAAGTGCAAAAATCCAAAAAGGACTTAGCACAT